>VMBQ01000621.1:0-30918 GCA_007657795.1 Dreissena rostriformis
TCGTTTAAATGATGTCTCTTTTTAGCGAAAATCCAGTGTCGGCGGAAAGTGTCGTCTCGGATTAGCCTGTGCGGACTGCACAGGCTAATCTGGGATGACACTTTACGCCCAAGTATTTTGCCTAGTTTTCTCAGAACGCGCCACATATATGCTGCTACTCTGAACTCTGAACATGCTCAACAAGCATTCTACTGGAAAATGAGTGATCGTCGAAAATACCCAATCTGACTATTGGTAAACCTACCGTGAATAAAATTGTACATTTGACATATTCACGCCGGGTATGCGAATACTTCGTTGACGGATGGCACTTCACTAACAGAGAACAACAAACGCCACGCGCGAGAGGTATGTTCCTCTGTTTTATTTAAAGTTATATCCTAAAGATTAGTTTTTAAGACAAGACACATGGTCGAGTTGATAAATGGTGTATCCTTTTGTATTGGGAATACACAATTTCACGGAAGAATGGTACAGTTTTGGCCAAAAAATAGAAAATTCGATCGGAAAACAGCATAAACTGGATGAACAGTAAACATTTTAACAAAATAAAACTACTTAGAATTATTGCAAGAAATTGTTTACTATTCCAGCATGTAGAGTAATCACTGTGCTTCAAATACTGAAATTTTAATAGTATTCAATGAAATATAAACAAAGATAGAGCATGTTGTAATAGGTGGCATACATAAAGTTGCAGGCACTTTGTTTACCGATAAAGGGCACTTCAGATTACGGAGACTTTCAACAAAGCGGGCACTCTAATAACTGAGTTTTATCTTCTACCTTAAATGCATTTATTTATATTATGGCTATTCATACGAAACATTTTGAAAATATATTTTTC
This sequence comes from Dreissena rostriformis, assembly GCA_007657795.1. Classification (NCBI taxonomy): domain Eukaryota; kingdom Metazoa; phylum Mollusca; class Bivalvia; order Myida; family Dreissenidae; genus Dreissena; species Dreissena rostriformis. Next base: position 848 of record VMBQ01000621.1, read on the forward strand.
AAAAATCACATTACTATTAATTTATACTATGTTTATTATAATTGCAATTTTCAAATAAGATAATATTTATTATTAAATAAATGTGTACATAATGAACTTGTTTTTTATTGGTAACTTGAGATTCAGAGAAATGAAAATACAACGGATAATGCGGATCAACACAATCGTGTTTAATTTTACTTATAGCAGGGCTCTAGATAACGGTAGTGAAGGGGTCTTTATGAGGCAAATACACATTTGTTCTTCATAAAATCCTATGTCGGTTGTGCTTATTTGAATCGCATCATCAAGACGATACTTATGCGTAGCAACAAAATTAAAAAGAGAATGGTAAAACTCCCTTAATTTTGAGCCCTGCTTATAGGGAGCACTTCCCTTTACGCAACGCTAACGTTTGCTCGAAGTGCGATTCACCTGACCCTAAATCACTGTATTGGTTGAGTTTAAAGAAACACGGGTAAAATTAAATCGTAAAAACAACTGATTCTGGAAAAAAGGAATGCGTACATAAAATGTTTAAATGTCATATTATGGAGTCAGTACTTAGTATACCCCCACAAACGAAGTTTAGGGTGCTATATAGGATAGAACTTGTCTGTCTGTCGGTCTGTCGGTCGGTCGGTCCGTATTAAGTGTCCGCTCTCTCGGTTTTCATCCGATCTTCACCAAACTTGGTCAGAAGTGGTATCTAGATGATGTCTATGTCAAGTTTGAATATTGGTCATGACGGGTCAAAAACTAGGTCACGGGGTCACTTAGTGCGTTTTAAACATTCAGCATGGTGTCCGCTCTCTAATTCAAGTAGTGTTCATCCAATATTTGCCAAACTTGGTCAGAAGTTGTATTAAGATGATGTCTAGGCCAAGTTTGAACATGGGCCATGCCGGGCCAAAAACTAGGTCACGGGGTCACTTGGTGCGTTTTTTAACATTCAGCATGGTGTCCGCTCTCTAATTCAAGTAGTATTCATCAGATCTTCACCAAACTTGGTCAGAAGTTGTATCTTGATGATGTNTAATTGTTTTTTACTAGTTTATCATCCATACGGCATAGAAATTCATGTATAGAATTAATTAAAATGGAAAGCAATGTGAGAAAATAAGTATACAGTTACCTCATCTAGGAACAAAAATAATTATGTTTTTGGAATGTAATGGTTTCTCTTTGTCATTTCAAATGTTTATATTTCTCATACTGTTTATGCTATTATCAATGTATGTTGACAATCTTACACATATTTCTGTATAAACTTAGATGTGATACTTTAAATCATCTAGCTGTTGTATAATTGCATGTTAAAAGACATAACTGTATTTAATAGTCAAACATATATGTTTTTTATTGTCATATTTGCTCATGTTTAAATTGTATTATTGCATGATTCCCTGTCTTGGCCATATTTCTATTGTATATATGTTCTTGGCCAAAGGCAGAATGCCGGATTGCCAATAAACTTTGAAACTTTGTATATTTGGTACGAGATGACTTTGAATGGGTACCAGTTGACCAAAAAACAGGTATAAGATGACCAAAATGGGTTTGAGTTGACCACAGTTCGGGTTGAACAGTTACCTAACAGGCGTCTTCAAAGAGACACATTTTGATGAATATCTTTCTTTGATAGACTTAAATGGTAGATCGGTCTTGTTTGTCTTTGCATCTATCATGTGTAGCTCAGTGACCCAGTTTATGTTTACGGTTTGTAACTCAGGGGTCCTGGGTTCGATCCTCACATGCAGCGCTGATTTTTTCATGAAAGTTTCCTCTGGCAAGACTGCAGAGCCCTAGCCTAGTACTGGTGAAACCTAGGAAGCATAAATAAGTATATCTTTGCCTTAATGTAAGTTAAATACACAGGCATAAACACCATACAAACAAACACATTAAGATGTTAGTAGATGTAGGATAATGGGGGGATGAAGATTTCCCATGAAGATGGTACTTAGATGATCAAAGCAGATAAAATCATATTTCTGTGATATTTACATCAGCAAGTGTATTATTTGACGACGTAACTGTTATTATCTCTCGAATCTATCATTAACTGCATAATAGTGACATGTTTTTGTAAATAAAAAAATAATGTACATGAATACATTTGCAGATATGAGCCAACAGCAAAGAGCGGCTGCTCTTTTAAGGCAGGCAGCAGATTTGTTGAATGTCAACACAAGTGACAGGAGTACACAATACCAGCACCTGCACCAGTAACCTCTGCCAGTAGCACTAGTGCTGCAAAGCCCCTGGACTATTATACTCATGTGTAATCAAGTAGGCATCACTAAAGAGGCCTGTGCTAGATATTTCGGAACAACAGTCTATATTACACTAATTCTATTGTTTAATGTAAAGAATTCTATTGTTTCATAATATTCATGCATATACATCTTATTTTACTGTGCAAACTTAAAGAAGTCATTTATTATTGAATACTTCCTATTTATTGTTTACACAACCTTTATGTACTTTCAATTTGTTCAGGAACCCCCCTACATAATTGATGATGAGAAAACATGCTTTTAGCAGCTCACTCTTAAAAGGTATATGGTTTGAGTTCCATAGTTTAGGGTATTTCAAACACTTTTGAATTAAAAAAAATAATTCCCAAGTGTACCCGTCCTTTTTCTAATTGGGTAAAAAATTGCCGCAATTCAGAAAATCAGTTTCCATAACACGGGGGGGGGGTGGGGGTCGGCACTTATAAGTTCTGTATACAAATAAAAATGTGTATCGAGTTGAGCCAGGTCCAAACGGCAAAGGCTGTACCGGTAATTCTGCTGGTATCAGTTATATAATTAAAATGTATTTTGCCCTTAAATCCAAGGCCAATAACTATTATAAGTTATCAGTTATACAATTTCATTTACTTAACGTTTCTTAATAAGACCTAAGCTCTTGCATAAGTCAAGCTTAATATTAAATGATTTCAACCTTAACAAGACAAATGTGTTGCATTCCCTCCTCGGCTGTAAATGCAGGTCCCTGGTTACAACTAAGACCACCTGTTGAAGGAGCTAGACGAGACCCGGGAGAGACACCAGCAGGGAGGTGAATTAGATAAACTGGAGCTACAAGCAGCTTAAGAAAACCCATGAGGAACCAGTCTAAATGTTCTGTTGATGCTAATAGAGTGTGCTATGTGTTTTATTGCTAAGGATTTTTGCTACTCTGTATCCAATATCCGAAGTGGTATTTTATAAAGTTTTAAAAAAAGGCCAATCTTAATAAGAAATATTCTGGCTAGTTAAAACATATTGAACTTTTTTTTCAATCATGCAGCAATTTGTTGTTTGCCATTTGAGCATTTGGCATGCTTAAGCTCAGAATAATATTAGAGAAATTGATTTATTTCCCATTATTTTACTTATCTTGCGATAATTTTACAAGCATCTTGTTAACACATCTTGTCGATTGATAAGCAGATATGTTATTGCTAGATTTCGATGGTGTAGTTTTTTAGTTAAAAATGTCTTGCCTTTATATTTGTTGTGCCGACAATAAGACATTAGTTATGTTTTGTTTGCAGTGAACAGCCTAGGTTAAGTAGACCTGGTATTTAGTCAAATTGAGCGGCGTTCTGGAGAAAATGGCTTTATGCATGTGGGTTAAGTGTCGTCCCAGATAAGCTTATGTGGTCCACACATGCTTATCTGGGACAATACTTTCGGCCTAAACTTGATTTTATTTTTGAAAGTACTTTCTTTAAACGAAAAATCTCATAAAACCAGAAAGTGTTTCCCTGATTAGCCTGTGCGGACAGTACAAGTTAATCTGCGACGACACTTTAGGAACATGCATTAAACCCCATTTTCCCAGAGCAAGGGTCAATTGTATTTATTTCCTTTTAATATTCACATGCCCTTTATTCTTGGATCATACTGATTCTAAATGCCTATTTGTTGTAAGCTTAATATTCACTCATTACCAAAAAGTTTCATAAGATCTTTTTTAAGACAGAACCCTGAATTCTAGCATTTAATGAGGTTATGTGCTTTCCACACTTATTATATGTCTTTTATAAGTAATAGGTGAATACTAGCAACAATATAATTTGCTACCAAAAATGTTTTCCATATATTACTTCTTTTACATGAAAGAAGTTAACATGTGTTAAAAAAAGTTTGGCAAAGAAAATGACAGGTATTAATACATCTTTGCGGTTTTATTGCATTTACATTACACGAATTATATTACCATGATGAAGTATATGTAATTAACAAATATAAATCAGAATATTTATTGTGCATGCAGGCATTTACATATAACTAGAGAGTAGTGCAATCTCACATGTATATGTAGGTTTTTGACTTATATTGCACCATTGTATTGTTTTGAAAACAATTGTATGATCATGGTAAAGTTGTATATGTCTAGTCATAAGCAGTATGTGTGGGATACACTAGGAACAGGACCAGAGGGATCATATTGTTTTCAGATGATGTTTATGTGTTGTGTGTTTCATCATAATATTTATTTAACCAGTATGCAATGTAATAAATAAATAAATATATATATATATATTTATTAATTTATTACATTGCATACTGGTTAAATAAATATTATGATGAAACACACAACACATAAACATCATCTGAAAACAATATGATCCCTCTGGTCCTGTTCCTAGTGTATCCCACACATACTGCTTATGACTAGACATATACAACTTTACCATGATCATACAATTGTTTTCAAAACAATACAATGGTGCAATATAAGTCAAAAACCTACATATACATGTGAGATTGCACTACTCTCTAGTTATATGTAAATGCCTGCATGCACAATAAATATTCTGATTTATATTTGTTAATTACATATACTTCATCATGGTAATATAATTCGTGTAATGTAAATGCAATAAAACCGCAAAGATGTATTAATACCTGTCATTTTCTTTGCCAAACTTTTTTTAACACATGTTAACTTCTTTCATGTAAAAGAAGTAATATATGGAAAACATTTTTGGTAGCAAATTATATTGTTGCTAGTATTCACCTATTACTTATAAAAGACATATAATAAGTGTGGAAAGCACATAACCTCATTAAATGCTAGAATTCAGGGTTCTGTCTTAAAAAAGATCTTATGAAACTTTTTGGTAATGAGTGAATATTAAGCTTACAACAAATAGGCATTTAGAATCAGTATGATCCAAGAATAAAGGGCATGTGAATATTAAAAGGAAATAAATACAATTGACCCTTGCTCTGGGAAAATGGGGTTTAATGCATGTTCCTAAAGTGTCGTCGCAGATTAACTTGTACTGTCCGCACAGGCTAATCAGGGAAACACTTTCTGGTTTTATGAGATTTTTCGTTTAAAGAAAGTACTTTCAAAAATAAAATCAAGTTTAGGCCGAAAGTATTGTCCCAGATAAGCATGTGTGGACCACATAAGCTTATCTGGGACGACACTTAACCCACATGCATAAAGCCATTTTCTCCAGAACGCCGCTCAATTTGACTAAATACCAGGTCTACTTAACCTAGGCTGTTCACTGCAAACAAAACATAACTAATGTCTTATTGTCGGCACAACAAATATAAAGGCAAGACATTTTTAACTAAAAAACTACACCATCGAAATCTAGCAATAACATATCTGCTTATCAATCGACAAGATGTGTTAACAAGATGCTTGTAAAATTATCGCAAGATAAGTAAAATAATGGGAAATAAATCAATTTCTCTAATATTATTCTGAGCTTAAGCATGCCAAATGCTCAAATGGCAAACAACAAATTGCTGCATGATTGAAAAAAAAGTTCAATATGTTTTAACTAGCCAGAATATTTCTTATTAAGATTGGCCTTTTTTTAAAACTTTATAAAATACCACTTCGGATATTGGATACAGAGTAGCAAAAATCCTTAGCAATAAAACACATAGCACACTCTATTAGCATCAACAGAACATTTAGACTGGTTCCTCATGGGTTTTCTTAAGCTGCTTGTAGCTCCAGTTTATCTAATTCACCTCCCTGCTGGTGTCTCTCCCGGGTCTCGTCTAGCTCCTTCAACAGGTGGTCTTAGTTGTAACCAGGGACCTGCATTTACAGCCGAGGAGGGAATGCAACACATTTGTCTTGTTAAGGTTGAAATCATTTAATATTAAGCTTGACTTATGCAAGAGCTTAGGTCTTATTAAGAAACGTTAAGTAAATGAAATTGTATAACTGATAACTTATAATAGTTATTGGCCTTGGATTTAAGGGCAAAATACATTTTAATTATATAACTGATACCAGCAGAATTACCGGTACAGCCTTTGCCGTTTGGACCTGGCTCAACTCGATACACATTTTTATTTGTATACAGAACTTATAAGTGCCGACCCCCACCCCCCCCCCGTGTTATGGAAACTGATTTTCTGAATTGCGGCAATTTTTTACCCAATTAGAAAAAGGACGGGTACACTTGGGAATTATTTTTTTTAATTCAAAAGTGTTTGAAATACCCTAAACTATGGAACTCAAACCATATACCTTTTAAGAGTGAGCTGCTAAAAGCATGTTTTCTCATCATCAATTATGTAGGGGGGTTCCTGAACAAATTGAAAGTACATAAAGGTTGTGTAAACAATAAATAGGAAGTATTCAATAATAAATGACTTCTTTAAGTTTGCACAGTAAAATAAGATGTATATGCATGAATATTATGAAACAATAGAATTCTTTACATTAAACAATAGAATTAGTGTAATATAGACTGTTGTTCCGAAATATCTAGCACAGGCCTCTTTAGTGATGCCTACTTGATTACACATGAGTATAATAGTCCAGGGGCTTTGCAGCACTAGTGCTACTGGCAGAGGTTACTGGTGCAGGTGCTGGTATTGTGTACTCCTGTCACTTGTGTTGACATTCAACAAATCTGCTGCCTGCCTTAAAAGAGCAGCCGCTCTTTGCTGTTGGCTCATATCTGCAAATGTATTCATGTACATTATTTTTTTATTTACAAAAACATGTCACTATTATGCAGTTAATGATAGATTCGAGAGATAATAACAGTTACGTCGTCAAATAATACACTTGCTGATGTAAATATCACAGAAATATGATTTTATCTGCTTTGATCATCTAAGTACCATCTTCATGGGAAATCTTCATCCCCCCATTATCCTACATCTACTAACATCTTAATGTGTTTGTTTGTATGGTGTTTATGCCTGTGTATTTAACTTACATTAAGGCAAAGATATACTTATTTATGCTTCCTAGGTTTCACCAGTACTAGGCTAGGGCTCTGCAGTCTTGCCAGAGGAAACTTTCATGAAAAAATCAGCGCTGCATGTGAGGATCGAACCCAGGACCCCTGAGTTACAAACCGTAAACATAAACTGGGTCACTGAGCTACACATGATAGATGCAAAGACAAACAAGACCGATCTACCATTTAAGTCTATCAAAGAAAGATATTCATCAAAATGTGTCTCTTTGAAGACGCCTGTTAGGTAACTGTTCAACCCGAACTGTGGTCAACTCAAACCCATTTTGGTCATCTTATACCTGTTTTTTGGTCAACTGGTACCCATTCAAAGTCATCTCGTACCAAATATACAAAGTTTCAAAGTTTATTGGCAATCCGGCATTCTGCCTTTGGCCAAGAACATATATACAATAGAAATATGGCCAAGACAGGGAATCATGCAATAATACAATTTAAACATGAGCAAATATGACAATAAAAAACATATATGTTTGACTATTAAATACAGTTATGTCTTTTAACATGCAATTATACAACAGCTAGATGATTTAAAGTATCACATCTAAGTTTATACAGAAATATGTGTAAGATTGTCAACATACATTGATAATAGCATAAACAGTATGAGAAATATAAACATTTGAAATGACAAAGAGAAACCATTACATTCCAAAAACATAATTATTTTTGTTCCTAGATGAGGTAACTGTATACTTATTTTCTCACATTGCTTTCCATTTTAATTAATTCTATACATGAATTTCTATGCCGTATGGATGATAAACTAGTAAAAAACAATTAAAATGAATAATTTGAATAAGATACTATTTTACCAACCTAGGTATGATTTGATTAGATAAATACAGTAGTGAAAATTGTAGTATTATTACAGAATCAACATCGGATTTTAATTTCACTAATAGTGGATTACATGTTGTTTGTTTAAACATTCATCACATATTACCAAAGATTGATGAAATCAAACATGTACTTAATAATTCGGATACTCACATATTAGGACTTATTGAAACATTTTTGAATACTGAAATATTAGATAGTGATATAAAAATTCCAAATTATAATATTATTCGCCGTGACAAAAACATTCGAAAGGTTGGAGGCATATTTATTTTTATTTAAGATAACATACCTTTCCAACATAGATTGGAATTGAACGTAAATTCTTTAGAATCAGTTTGGATTGAAATAATGTTTCCTCAAACGAAATCATTCTTAATAAACTTTGTATATAGACTACCGGATTCTACAATTGAATGTATATCGACATATGAATCTAAATTAGAATAAGACATCAATCTTGAATTACACTTTTGTTTTCAACAACTCATTACATGCAGTTTTATCTGTTGATTAAATAATATTCACGAATAGTAAGTAAACAATATATATATATATATATATATATATATATATATATATATGGAATTGTTTACTTACTATTCGTGAATATTATTACAGATAAAACTGCATGTAATGAGTTGTTAAAAAAAAAAAAGGGTAATTCAAGATTGATGTCTTATTCCAATTTAACCATATAGGTTATTACAAAATCAAATATCTAATGTTCCCAAATTAAAATAATTTTCATTACATCATATCAACCAAAATAGTGATGTTGGTGGTGCTATAGAGAGAGGGTATGCCTTAACATTGAAATACCAACAGTTAAAAAAAACTAATTATGATGATAAGTGCTGGAAAAAAGACCCACATTGGAGGAAATAATTGGTATCATGCTAATTATTGCTTGTCAGAAACACAGGACCGAGTGATTGACCTAAATAATGATTGATGTGGTGATGGTATCTTCTTAAATGGAGTGGCTTAAGGTATCAATAAAATATTGACTTTAAATAAATCATACTGATGGCTGTAATGACTATCATTTTATGTTCATAAACCTGTTATTCAGTACTTGGTATACTAATCTACTAGCGGCAAGGATTTTTAGACCAACTTATAAACGTCAACTATATTTTGCCGTAGGGTAGTAATCGACTAAAGATAAGCTTACATGATGATGACTGATAAGTCTATCGCCTCTTATATTGTTCATGCTTTGTAAAGAAAAGTCCATTTCAACATATAGACTTATTATAATAATAGCTATGATTCTATGATGGTCAATATTTAAATTGTTAATAGACTAGTATTAACTGGAATGCTATTTTCAGGAATACAATAATGCTGATTTTGGTATTTTATTAAAAGTTGACATGGTAATAGTTGACCTTAGTAAAGGAAAGTCCTATTTGCTGATGAAGTCTTAGCCAAAGCAACTAGATCGACAACACATGGCTAGTTGAAAATTAACTCAGGCTAGTAAAACTAGTTGTGCATATAGTGGCCCTAACGAAGTTTTCACTTGTTACTTTTATTGAATAATATTTTTTACTATTTAACAACTATTGTTAAAGGTCCAATGCCGATTTTATAACGAAAATTGTTCTTTTATAAATATGTATATTCTAAAACGATTGGAATCATCGAGAGCAATGGCAAAAAATACTATGATACTAAAAAAACGATGATCTTGTGTTCCGTAAACCGCTCGGGTATTTCCGTCACATATTTTGGTTGTTACGTCATTTTTACACTTCGCGCATGACAAGGAAACTCGCCCATTGTTAATACGGATCGAAGCGTGAACACTTCGCGCTTTACGTCAACTTTGACAGCCAATATCGTGTAATGTTAGTACAGTTCTTGTTATACAAGTTTTATTGAAAACGTGTTTTTTTTTTCTTTTTTGTGTGCATGACAATCGTTATTCGACATGGTTCATTGTTTTGCTTTCGGATACAAAGAACGTCCGGAAAAAGGGAAACAATGGACTTTAAGGTTTTGCCAAGGATGAGTTGCTCGTAAGAAATCGATTCATAATATATTATACGCATGTATGCATTAATGGCTTAGTAACAAACAATAAATTACAACCCTTCTCTTATAATTAAGGACAAATAGGTTAATCAGTGGAACAGCTATAAAAAGGACAAATAAATTCCACTTGATAAATAAATAAGGCTACAGCTTACTAACCAAAAATATTGAAAGTATCAAAAATAGCATATGGGCTTGTTTCAATATTATTTTCATAACTTAAGAAAGTATGGGGGAATCAAAGTGTTGGTAAAAAAAAAATATGTGAACTTTCTTAAACTGATATTTAACTCAAATAAATTACTGTCTATTACACCAATTATTAAAGACATTTTAAAAGGGAATTGGAATAGTATTAGTAAAACTATTAATATTATTCACTTACACCGTTCAGTATGTTATATTGAAATATTCAGATAAAAATGTAAATTGAGAAAGGTTCTGTGCATGGATTGTAATTCATAGTACAATTTATTGATTTCATAAACAATGAACAGCTTGGCATTTCTCTGAAATGATATTCTCTGAATTCAATTCAAGATCAAAAGGCGCATGATTGATTTCTTAGTTTCTTAAGTTTCAATAATGTTCATGGCTACCAGTCAAAATGACAACAGTTACCAATGTTGTGTATTATTCCACACAGAACTGCCATTAGTGTCATGGAGTTTATGGCTATTATGATGACCAAATACTGAATCAAAGTACTGAAAGTACTGGTGTGGGGATTTTGCTGGATTTTTTATAACCATGCACTTCACATTGAAAACTTATAATTGCTTTATTTTGATAAAAATGGGCATTAAATATATTCTAATGATTCATCAGAGGTACCAACACAATTCTGCAACAGCAAAAAATATTTGCGGAGGGGGGGGGGGCTTTTTATCTGCAATATGGGCAAAAAGTATACTATTTTAGTGGAATGTGACCAATATTCGACCTAAAAACCGTCAAATTGAGGTCATAAAAATGATAAGACTTTAGGAGGTTTTGAAATTGAAAATTTTGGGTACGATAACAAAATTGGGGGTACGGGGAAGTAGTATCCGTGGGGACCTTGATCCATTCAGCGAAACTGGGAGGCGGGTTACATTCTCGATCAAATCTAAAAATAACTAGAAATGGCGCGGCATCGGCGACGCGTATTCCCACGCCGCATAAATGTTATATTAGCTTATCTTTGGTTCTTGACATCAAGACAAAAGTATGCATGGATTTGTTTTCATTTTCGACGATTGTGACACATAGACCATAACAAGCTTAAAGGTTAAGGTTTATAATTTGAAAAACAAGAAAAGAATATCAGGAAAGATTTGGAAATCCTATCTCCATGTTGTCTGACACAGGCTAGTCCAAATTGTCTGACACAGGCTATTCCAACTTGTCTTACACATGCTAGTCTAACTTGTCTGACACAGGCTAGTCCAACTTGTCTGACCCAGGCTAGTCCAACTTGTCTGACACAGGCCAGTCTAACTGGTCTGACACAGGCTAGTCTAACTTGTCTGATATAGACTAGTAAAACTTGTCTGAAACAGGCTAGACCAACTTGTCTGACACAGGCTAGTCCAACTTGTCTGACACCGGCTAGTCCAAGTTGTCTGACACAGGCTAGTCCGACTTGTCTGACATAGGCTAGTCTAACTTATCTGGCACAGGCTAGTCTTATTTGACTGACTAAGGCTAGTCTCACTTGTCTGACACAGGCAAGTCCAACTTGTCTGACACATGCTAGTCTAACTTGTCTGACACAGGCTTGTCTAACTTGTCTGACACAGGCTAGTCCAACTTATCTAACACAGGCTAGTCTAACTTGACTAACACAGGCTAGTCTAACTTGTCTGACACAGGCTAGTCCAACTTGTCTGACACATGCTTGTCTAACTTATCTCACACAGGCTAGTCTAACTTGTCTGAAACAGGCTAGTATAACTTGTCTGACACAGGCTAGTCCAACTTGTCTGACACAGGCTAGTCTTACTTGTCTGACAAAGGCTAGTCTAACTTGTCTGGCACAGGCTAGTCCAACTTGTCTGACAAAGGCAAGTAAAATTGTCTGACACAGGCTAGTCCAACTTGTCTGACACAGGATAGTCTAACTTGTCTGACACAGGCTAGTCTAACTTGTCTGGCACAGGCTATTCTAACTTGCCTGACACAGGCTGACACAGGCTAGTCCAACTTGTCTGACATATGCTAGTCTAGCTTGTCTGACACATGCTAGTCCAACTTGTCTGACACAGGCTAGTCTTGGCTTGAGTGGACAGGCAAATAAGCTTAATTTATGTTAATTCCAGCGATTAAGATCATACATTTCTGGAACTGAGTTTGGTTTATAATCAGATTCTACCATTTTTAATCTGCAAAAATATATGTAATTTGAAACTATTTTCTTAAATCAGTGTTATACCTATGTATGTGGCTAATCAATGTTAAATCTTTTTTCTTTTTTATTAACGTACACCGGCGGAGGAAAAACGAATGGCTTTGATTTTTGTTGGATTGATTAAGAACCCAAGGTCGCTGGCGAATAAGGCTTTTTGTATTTTATGTATGACTATTTTTGCGATTTTGATGTTATCCAAATTGCACTGTCGTCGACGAAAAGTGAAAGTTCGATACGATCGGTTAAATGTGTATAGTTGTGTTTATTTAAGACTGATTCCAGGGTGTTCATGGCTATCGAGAATATTATTGGTGATAATTCACTACCCTTAAAGCCGCCCGACTTGATATTTCTCACAGCAATTCGGTTATCTCAACTGACCAGAATTGATCAGTATTCGTCAGATACATTCTAAAGCTTAACTCGTCCTTACTGATCTTCGCAATAATTGTGCCAACAAATGCCAAAAGCAGCAAAAATACAAAACCTAACCATGAACATAACGGAATCCTCAAGACTATTATTAACCTGTGACGTATGCACGCTTTGGGTCACGTGAGCGCCAATTTCACGTGATTTCCACTTCAGCGCATTTCAAAACAAAGAAGAACTACTAAATAACACAAGCAATTTACACACGAATTATGTCTACGGATAGCACTAGCAAAGTGATTATAAAACATGTTTTTGTCTTAATGGATAAACGATGATCATTATATATTGAATTTCATGTTCGTAAAAAGTCAGAATGCAAGCTGATTGCATAAAAACGATTTCTTAGATCAGAGCGAATATAATAAGGCCGATTTGGGGATTGAAAACAAAAGGAGTTTTATCAAGCTTGATGAAAGTTTATTAATTTTGCCGAGTAAAATGCATAGATATTGACAAAAAAAGTCACGCTGCAAAACACATTACGCTGCTATGTCCTGTCTGTTTGCGTGTCCCATTGTAAACGGGTAATGACATGATTATTCATCATTCATGCAAATGGCGTTGTAAACAATGACACAATGGTCACGTGGTTTTACATGTGACCCGCGCGTGTTTAAATTTAGATTATTTATGTGCATGCACAGAAATTGAAAAGCCCTATCTTTGTACTGAATTTGGGCATTTCTTGATCGATTTTGACCAATATATTTGCACATCTGATATAAATACAAACACATTTTGACACACAATCACTTTTTTGCGATACATAACAAAAATCTGAAAATATACCAACATCAACACAGCCGTAAGCAGTTTCGAGTGTTTCGGAAGTTTCGCCTTGCATCCTTACTTTAATGCTTCGCGTTGTTAGGAAAGCTGCTAGCCACTCAACATGGTACCCTATATTCCCAAGTTATGAAGGACCCTCTATTCCTAAGTAATGAAGGATTTTTATAGCATTTTCATTCAATACTCTATCAAAAGCGGTATTAACATCTAAAAATACGGCTGTCACCGTTTGGTCGAGATGTTTCGCTTTTTAACGTCGGCTTCTTGTTGGACTAAATGGTCTCCACTAGAATGGTTTGACCTACAACCCGAGCGGTATAAGGAGATTTTGTTGCGTCTCTCTAGATATGTTCTGAGTCTCGGTTTAATCATTTTCTGCATTAGTTTTGTAAAAGAAGATTTTAAAGAGATAATTCTATAGGAAGCTTATTAGCTTTTATGAGTGGGATTTGTTTGAAATGTTTTAAATGAATCTTAAAATCACCGGGCGTGCCATTTTTACAACTATGGAGAGCCGCATCGAGTTCAAACAGACTAAACTGGGCAATATATATTTAAGATTTCACTCGGGTGTGAGTTTGTAGCACATTTGGGAATTCATTTTTGATTCTTAACTTATTTGTGATAACATTTATGGAAGAGCCTTTTTCTGTGCTTACCTTTTGATATTGATGGAAAAGCGCCGGGGTTTTATCTAAGTTAGTGACTAGGATTTTATTGTCTACCCGAAGAATAGGTGTTTTAGTTAGGGGTCTACATTGCATTCTGTTTACATTGATCCATAACTCTTAACCACTCGTTTTGTAAGTAAGGTTATTAAAAAATTCATTCCAAACATTTTCTATTTTGGCTTGTTTAATTACTTGTTTGACTCTTCTTCGGGCCTCTCGTAACTTTTTTAATGTGGGCCCTGTTTTAAAATGGATACTATTGTTCATACAGTTTTCACGCTATTGAATAGTTGCTTAACATTCGTGGTTCCACTATTAAAGGTAAATTTCGTTAAATGTGTTATTCGCTATGGGAATGGAGTTTTCGAGTGCTGTGGTAAATGTGTCTCAATTAGATTGGAAGTGGGCATTGATATCAGAATTATCAGTACGAGATTGGAACTCGTTATCACATTGCGTTTTAAAGTTGATCAATTTTCAAACGTGGCCATGTGCATTTTCCATTTGAGATGCATGGACGGAAGGGTATTTTCTAATCTTAGCTTAAGATTTACCATTATTGGAAGATGGTCATTGCCAAAAGAATTGTCTAAGACGTTGAAGTCGCTAATAGTTTGGAGGGTAGCGGATAGTAGAGCAAGATCAATCGCGCTATAACCTTAATGTTCACGTTCAGCAAGTAGCGTTATTTGGCCATCGTTGATGATGTAAAGGTTGTTGTTGTTGTTGTTAAGGAATTCAAGAGGATTTTCGGTATTTCCTTCACATCGCGGGTCTCCCTCGGGATTCCAACAAGGATGTTTTTAATTGAAGTCCCCAACGATAATGTTATATCATCTAAAGTTTACTTTATGGGATATTGTATTGTAGTTTTTAGTTGTATTATCTGCACGTGTTTGCATGTACGCATTGAAAACGGTTAGTTTGGTATTAAGCCATGTTTAGGGTGATGGCGCAAGATTCAATGGGACATTCTTTATTGACTTCTATAACAGTGAAAGGTATGTTGGATTTTGTATAAATGGCTACTCCTGTGCCTAGCGTTTTGTCTCTTTTCTTACATCTAACTTGGGTGTGATGAACTTATAGGTAAGTGCTTTTGAAGTTGGTTTCCTGGAGGCATATTACATGAACTTCGTTGTTGTAAATATTTTTGTTTTCCTATATCTCGGGCGTTACACGACATGACTGTTAAGTTTGTTAAGTTATTATTATGTTGAGTAGCGGACATTTTGGGGCATTAGCATGTTATGATGCCTCTAGAGGGTATGAATTATTTCTTCATGTAGTTAGGACAAATGTCTAATTGTAGCCGTATATGTTCCTGACGTAAGCCGGAAAAGGGTTTACGGGCCTATCCCAAGCTCTGTAATTCGGCTGGTATAAAGGTGTATGAGTGAGTATAACCTTATGGTAGTGAAACCGTTTGCGGCTAGTATAAGGCCCGTTGTTGTTGAAGAACGGTGGGTTTTTTGTTGCTGCTGCTGACGTGGTTATGTGTAATAATATAGGAGTTTGATGAGATTGTTTGCTTTGTATTTGTTGGTATTGCCGGCTGATGGCGCTTGCTTGCAGTTGTTGTTGGGTTTCTGTTGTTGTTGCTGCTGTTGTTGCAGTTGATGAATGAGGGAGTTTTGTGTTTGTTGTAATGGGGACATTGCTGGAATCAGTGTCGCTATCGCTCAATCTATCTTTCAAAATAGTTAAGATTTCTAATTCCGATAAGCGGACTAGAAGTTTTGCTTGGTTCTTTATTTTTGAATGTTTGGAATTCTTATGGATATTATTAACGGTCGTATGTGTTTCATTTAGGATTCGTTTCTGTATCTTCATTACATTTTTCTTGGCTTTAATTCTTGCTTGTCGTTGTCCATGTTTGCGGTTTTGGGGACACGTATAATTCCTGTCGCGTGAGGAGATTTTACTGTATATATGAAACGTATTTGATTTTGTTGTAAGAGATGTTTTACGATTTTGTAAAGACAGTCATCCCGATTTTCGAAAATCAGTCCTTTGTAAGCATGGTGGAGTTGCCGCGCGACCTCGCTACCCATTATTTCAATAAAGCTTCCCTGAACATTGCTAGGAATGTGGTCGAATTAAAATTCATCAATATCTTAAACACTATAAGTTAAACCCACATATATGTATCACTATTAAACATTCTGAAATCCAAATGTACACATCCGTATGCATATAGAAGCAGATATGTACAAACAAACTATATATGGACGTAGGCAGCAGTTTGTTTACACAATATTGTTTTAACAACGCTAATGTCTATTTTAATAATGTGTTTTCTACTTTACATATTGAAAAATGATTTGATTAATATTGCAAAATCATTATCGTGCTACATGCTTGGCTTTACGTATTTTTTTTCTTTAAATATAATAGTTAATATAGATATACATTTGGAAATCATAAAATAATTAATGATTCGTATCACAATAACATTAATATATGTATGACATTTTCTGGTTTTCTGTACAGACATACAAAACATTGTTGTTGTGAAATGATATAATAGTATCATCTAAACCTGACGGTAACTGCATTTCCTACAACTCTGTGCATGTCTACAAGAACGATGCATTTTGATTGGATAATGGTTAATCTTCAAAATCGAACACGTTTAATACGAGAAATAGCAATGCCTGTACATATGAATATGTATAAATATTATTTAAAACTTGATATAATTTAAGAGTATATAAATATGACTAGCCCTTCGTTGATGGTGGTGTTCAGTTTTTATTAGCCTGTTATATGTTACAAACCAAGAGTCAAAGTTTTTTTACGGTTACATCTTTACCGGGAAATATTTTTACTCTCAATTTTCAATCCCATGAGCTAGAGTTTGGAAAACTCAATAGGTGCTTTCATTATAACAAGATGCCAGACAGGAAACAGGGCAAACAGGAACCACGTGCGATTATCGAACCTTTGACATACTGTCCCCGAAATCTCAGGAACCACTGCACCCCTGTCTCCAAGACAGGTTTACGATGATCAATAACACGACGCTTTTAAAATCAATTATATTGTATGTAAGCATACGTTCACGAAGGTATAATGGTGTACTTTGAGTTGATATGCAAAACACGACTGTTCAGGTTCGATCCTTTTATTCAACTGCGCGTCAACAACAACAGATATATATATGACGTCAAATAATACTAATACTAACGTGCTGATTCGCGGCAATTGTTAATTAACGTAACGTTTAAAATCTCATATAATATTCACGCCATACTGGGGGCCGCAAAATGATAAAACAGAGTTTTCACATGAGTATACGAATACGACTATCATAACAAAATGCTTAAATATTAAAAAAAAAACAAAAAAAAAAACAGTCCATCACAACAATATAATGATTGTCCATTGACACTTATCACTTCCAGTGGATAAAGTTTCGCTATTGGCCTTATGGTATACAGTCCGTTACTGGTTAGCACTTTGGCCGCGCGAACATGCCCGTCCCTTCCGGTAACAACATCGACGACCACGGCAAGTTTCCATCGACATCTAGGGCCATCATCATGGATCTGCACCACGTCCTCGGTGTTGATCGTCTGCGTGTTGGAACCAGACATCCGGTGGTGCTCGCGGAGTGACGACAGGTATTCAGTCTTCCAGCGTCTGTAGAACTGTTGTATGAGCATTTCACGTCGCCTTGCCATGCGGTTAGATGTAGAATGGTCTAATGCAGCGACAGTACTTTCGCCATCGACGGTGACGTCATCGTGTGGCAGCGTTGTAACTCGGCGACCGTATAACAGCTGCGATGGCGTGATGGGCGCGGGGTCGTTTAGATCTGTTGATGCATACCTCAATGGCCGAGTGTTAAGTACAGCCTCGATTTCTGTGACGATTGTCTGTAGTGTCTCAAGTGTGACGTATGCTCGGCCTAGTACTTTTTCTGAGCGACTTTCGTCAGACCAATAAGTCGCTCCCACCATCCCCCGTACCATGGGGGCGCGTTGTGGAATGAAACGCCACTCTAAACCCATACCGCTCAGTGTTTCTTGGACTGATGTAGACTCCATTAGCGTCTTCAAATGGTTAAACGCTGCTACAAACGTGGTAGCATTGTCGGAAATCATTAATTTCGGCAGTGACTTCCGGTTAACAAATCTTTTAAATGCGCATGGAAACGATTCCTTATTTAGATCGGTGACAACTTCGAGATGGACGGCAAGAGTAGAAGCACAACTGAAAAGACAAATGTATGCTTTTGTTTCACTTCCGTTTGTCTGCTTAACGCATAAAGCGCCCGTGAGATCTACCCGCGTTACTGTAAAGGGCGGCGTGTCTTCAACTCTCATCTTCGGTAATGGCGGCGGCTCGCGGGAATCCAAATACTTCTGTCGTATATGTGTGCCAGTTGCGTTGACACCCGAGTGCAGATGTGTGATGTGCGCATCTCTGTCAATCAATCGTGTGATTTGGTGTTTTTTCGGTAACAATATCGGGAACTTCGTCATCTCCGATAGTGGAGCGTTATTAATTTGTCCGACACATCGAATAATGTCGTCACTGTCGATAAACAGACGAAGTTGTTTCACAAGCGGTATGCGACACATTCGTGATTTCAAACTTATTTTTTCATCATCGTATTCTGTGGCTTGACAATGCCAAAGTAACAGTTTTTCAGCACATCGGAGTTCATTTGCATTTAATGTTCCGTAAATTCGTTCTTTTTGTGGAAGTTGGATTTTTTTACAAATCTTTGTACTAGAGCTGTCACGCGCAGGAGTCTTCGGTAGGAACTGTAGTCAGAAATGTTGATAACGCTCTGAAGTTTAAGTAGAGACCCGGTAGATATATCTGTCTGTAGCACGTGAATCGGAACCATCTCTGTTCCGGCGTGGTCATCTAAAATAGTGGTGACAAGTAGCGGTTCCGTCTCCCATATAGGCCACCTCGTCGTGTCTGTGATCCACGCGGGCCCCGTTTGCCAAATGCTGTTCTTTATGAAGACGTGTCAGCAAGTCTGCGGGGTTGTCGTGTGTTGGACAGTATTTCCAACTGTTTGTATTGGTCAACGGGGTTATTTCGGACACTCTGTTGGCTACAAATTTCTTCAATTTCTTCGTCGTGGAGAGCCAATGAATGACTATCTAGCTGTTAGACCAAAACGTGATATGTGTCGTGTGCAGGGAAGATTGAATGTTGGTAGCCAGTCTCGCTCCGATCAAAGCAGCCATCAATTCTAACTGTGGAAGCGATAGTGATTTAATAGGAGTGACTCTGCTTTTCGCTATCACCAATCTTGACTCGTTTCTGTTACTGATATATACCGCTGCGCCATACGCCTTGTTACTTGCATCTACGAAGACGTACATTTCCGGTTTCACATCACTTCCAGTTCCTTCAAAAGATTGTATGAGCTGGCGGCGCAGTGACGTCTCGCGAACAACAGTGTTGAGATCTGTGGCGGGTCATATATCTGTGACGTAAACTTTAGAACCGTTCGCTTCGTTACTTTTTCTAAAATTGGTATCTGTTTGTCTACGAAGTTTATTGTGTCTAACTTGGGATCCTATCTCAGCCCGAGCACCTTGGTGACGTCACAAGTATCCTAAACGTTTTCGTCTTCCGCCGCTGTTCTCAGACATGCACTGTTTGATACCCATGACCTCAAATTCATCCCAGCTCTAGACATCAATTGTCTTACCTCTGTGAAGTATTCAATCAAATCATTTTCGCACTTAAAGCTGGAAATTTCTACGTACAAGTCCCGTTCAATGACGTGTGCAGCGTTCACATTCATATTCTTTCTGAGATGTTTCCGTAATGTTGCATTCACAATAAATAGCGAACAGGTTGCACCCAACACCACTACTTTGAATCTGTATGTCACTAGTCGACTATCTGGATCTAACGGATTTTCAAGCCAGAAAAACCTCGTCATGTCACGTTCCTTTTCGTGTAGCCCGACATGTAGAAAAGCCTTCTTCTGTGGATACAGCGTACTTATTCAACCGAAAACGAACAAGAATCGATGTAAGCTCGTTCAATTCCGGTGGCGTTGATTCCAGGCAGTCGTTCAAGCTTGATGAATCACGTGACTGACGGCAGCTACAATCGTAGACGATGCGTATGGGTGTCGTTGATGATTCTTTTTTCACTGGGTGATGAGCCATGTAGTGCACTTGTTCAACTGACTCTTGACCAAGTGGTACCCGCTCGATGAAGCCACGTCTTACATTCTCTGCTATGATGTCACCATATGTCCGAAGCACTTCCGTTTCGTTGTGCAACCTCTGAATAGTCCCAACAGTTCTCTTCAAAGTTATGGTGTGGTTTGTTTGTAGAGCAGGTGGTCTTGCTTCCATGGTAGTTTGGCATGGTACCTTCCGTTGTCGTACTCAATAGATGTCTCTTGGTATTGCTTTAGGTACTCGACAGACTTCCGGTCAGGTTCACAAGGTGAAATACCCATGCTCTCAAGACTCCAAAAACGTTCTAATATGCTGTCTTCTGGGGGCGCGCGATGCAAGTACGTTCAAGATGTGTTTATCAGCTGGCACATGAGACGTGGAGGGCATCAGACCGGACAGAAAATAACCCATCTTAGACTTAACGGCGGTCGGCCTGTTCCCTCGAATAACACGATCTTCGACAATATCCCAATAGTGGTCAGCTCCAACGAGTAATGAAATGTGAAATAACGTGTCACCTGTAACGGAGTGAGCCAACTTCAATCCCCGCAGATACGGAAGTTCCGCAGTCTATCTGAGATATCCGCAGCTGATGGGATCCGCAATTGTGGGAACGATGAGCACACTGACAGGTATCTTCTTTTTCTTCGATACTATGTACACTGTCGTGCGTTCTAGCTGCTGTAGGCTTCCTCCGAATCCCATCAGGCTAAGTGTCTCTATTCCATCACTCTCTAGTTGAAGATCGTCAGCAAGCTTTCTGGTGATAAAGGATCGCTGCGCGCCCTCGTCGAATAATAAGGCGGCATCCGTTGTAGTGTGAGACGACGAAACAGGGGCAATGGCGGTCTTTAATACAACGTGTGCGTTCGACCTCTTTGTAGACGAGAAGAATACGGCGGCTTCCGGTTGCAGCGATTCAACTTCCGGTTTTCTTTGTAGCTCCTTACAGATAGAGATGTGATGCTTCCGATGATGGCAGTTTTAATAGCGTCCGTATGACTTGCATTCTGTGACTCGGTGTTTACCCAAGCAGTTAAAACAAAGCTGTTTCTGTTTCACAACATTCATTTGGGCAGCAGTGTCAGGGAAGTTTTTACATTCACAACTTAAATGTTCTTGCTCACAAGTGAACATGATCTAGACGAATTATGCGTCTTCCTTTTGCCGAACTTGTTACTAGGAGTGTATGAAGTATTCTTATCATTCGTACTTGCATGAAACAATGCTGGTGAGTTGTAGTCGTTCACTTCCGGCAACGCAGAGGAACTTCCGGTGTCGATCTCGAGAATGTTTATTTCCTTGTTAATCGCTCGTCGTAGATCTTGCAAAAACCAGTCATTATTCTCGTTTTCGCGGGCGAGATTTTAACGTAAATCCATCGGCAATTTTTCCAATACAACTGGCACCAATGGGCTACCTTACATATCTTGATGATGTCCTAACGGCTCAAGACCCCGGATATACGTCTCCATGCGGTCGAAAAACACTCTCAAACTCGCGACTGTGGAAATTGGTGATGGCAATTTCAATATCGCTTGCATGGTTGCATGAACACTTTTGCAATGTTGACCATCCCTTTCACGTAACAATTCGACTGTGCGCGTGTAATTCGCATTCGTGAGTACAAAGTCCTCAATAGAGGCTGCACCCTTCAGCTGTGCTTTCAAATAACTGAATTTCTGCACATCAGTCAAGTTGACATTGCGATGGATTGACGATTCGAAGGAATCCCAGAACGATTGCCATTGTAATATATCACCGTTAAATCGCGGAAATGTTAATTTTGGCAATTTATGAGTACTAGATGTACTTATCTCGGGCGCTGACAGGCCGCTGTTGTTGGACGAATCGGTGTTGACCCTGCGTTGGTTGTTCGGCGGTTGTTGGCCGGATGCCTGCTGACTACCGGAACCGGATGCATGCGATGATAAATCGGCGGCGTCTATGATGCCAATGCTGGGCCGCTGTAGACGCTGCTTGTATCTTCGTAGTTTGACCTCTACGTCGAAGGTGTAGTCCTCTGCCTCGACCATCTCCTCTGGCGCTGCGTCGGCGTCGGTGAGCGAGAGAATGTTTTCATTGTAGACCTGCAGACATGCCACTTTTTCTTTCTAATTTCTCGATAAGCGCTTGACAGTGGATGTCCTCGTCTTCATCGCTCGCTCCTTCTATTTTACTGACGTAACGGTCAAGAATATTCTTCAAACCTAGCCGCTGGCCTAGTAACTTCTCTATTGTCGTCGGCATTTTACTGTTTGTTCACAGCACCAATTTCACGAAGGTTTAATGGTGTACTTTGGGTTGATATGCAAAACACGACTGTTCAGGTTCGATCTTTTAATTCAACTGCGCGTCAACAACAACAGAAATATATATGACGTCAAATAATAATAATAATAACGTGCTAATTCGCGGCAATTGTTAATTAACGTTACGTTTAAAATCTCATATAATATTCACGACACATACTGCATTCGTTTGTAATGTATAATTATTAGCAATCTGCTAATGAAAAGTTATACTCTTACTTATGCAAAATACAAATGCACGAGAGTTGCACAAAATCATATTTATTTACCATAAATGAAGTATCCAAGCAAACGGAAATGATGCCAATAAGCGGGATTATTTTGTGGAACTAAGTTCACGGAGGTCCAGTAGATATTCCATGCATGAGGAATGCGTCTTTCCCATTCATAAATGTGTCCCACTAAGTTCAATGTCGTTCCGAAATTTCCCGCATTGCGAAAAAATTCTATCGAACAATAATCTATCAGCTTGCTCAAGGCTAACTGCTTCGCAAAAACATCTTTTGATGACAGATATTGAAGGTAGTGTAAGAATGGTTTCGCACGAACCTCAACCGCAACATCTTGCATCCATATTTCGAAAGGTTTGTTTCGTTCTCTAACATTGCATTCCTTGTCCATTCCGTTTCTGTATATCTCAAACGCAAGATGACTTGGCACGCAATATATCTCCTCCGTATTAAATACTACATCAATAAGCATTTTTGAAACATACCTCATTAAAATGTCTGTCGGAGATGACAGTCCAGCGAAGTGCGCTGTTTTTGCTTGTATTCCTGTCCTTATTCCATCAGGTCGATTTATAGAGATGTGGATCATATCTGGTGAGATCAAGCTTTCAACGTGCTGAAGAAGAGCTTCTGCTCGCGTGTATTGTTGTGTGCAAACGAGCATTGAAGCGTACTTCAAGTAATTCGTGATGTGCATAGGACTAAGAGACAATTCGACATTTTGATGACGTTTTCGTCTATTGGTCTCTTCATTGCTATTCTCTTCGAAGCGTTCATGGAAGCTAAAGTGTTGTAGATATATTTTAAAATATAACCCAGTTCTTCGCAATATTCACTACCATGTTGTATCGAAGTTCTTATGTTTTTTGCAAGGACATGCAGACTTGCTTTGAGCTCTTGATGATTTTCATTAAATCCACAGACCCGATTTACTGGCATATGCAAAAATTTCCGAACCATGCTAGTAATAATCTGCGATAGATTGTCGAACCAATATGAATGTCTGAATTTTAATAGGCTCGAGCTTCCACCCATTGAAACCAGTAATCTCTCTCCGATATCGTCCATGCGCAAAGTTTCGATGCATTTCAGTGGAGAGTTTATAATGACGGACAGCGCATCAATAATCTGTAGGTATTCATGGAGTCGAAGCTTGTCATTAAACAAATTGACACTGGAAACTGTATAATGTGGACAAACTCGACGTTTTAGGAATCGTCGCAGTGTGATTAGACAGAAGAGAACACATTGGACGAGATTATCTTTAGTCCATATGTGTTCGGGATATGTTTCGACAGTGAACAGAAGGGTGGTTTTCATATGAAATGTGCTCAAACGGTCTCCAACAATAAGTTTGAGTAACTCTTTCCTGATCATTTTTGTAAGAATGTAAGTCTTCATTTGTACGATGTTAAGATCAAACATGAGCAGTCGTTCTGTCATGTTGGTTGACATTCTCCACTGACTATATAAGTAATCCCTCGCATAACCCACATGCATTGTCACCAGTGATCTTACCGGATCAAAAGTAAACGTGTGACTTTGTTTTCCGGGTGCCACAAGGTACATTCCACACTTATTTGCTTTTATTTTTGTTTCAAGTTTGGGCCAATGACCAGACTGGTTTAGTTTAGTAAAGAAAACTTTGCAGGCATCGGGCATCGATAAACAATGTATTGCAAAAACGGCATCAGCGTCACAATAAAGTGTTACTGCCGGACCGTGTTGTTCTATTTCAGACTGCGTCCCTTCTTCCGCGTTCGACAACGCAATATCCATTTAAAAATTATTAGAAAACAAGACACGGCTTTTTTGGTCTAATATGTATGCATCCCCAATGTTTGCCTTCATACAGGAATCCATGTTTTCAACTGTAAAAGGAACTATTTTACCATCATCATTCAGCTTCACAACCTGTAAACTACAGCATTGTGGCAGAGACATTTCACCCTCTATGACGAGTAACAACAGGTAACCTTTCAAGGCGTGGCCGGAATACGATTTTGAAATTGCAATCAGTTTGGTTGGACACCCAAGTCGATCCGTGTCTGACTTCATACCTGTCGTTGTTGATCCCTCAATCTGACTTCCAAATATTCGAGTCTGCGTATGCTTTATCCTCATTGAATGAACTGTTTCTGCAAGAAGGTGAATGTGTCTTCTAAATAGTATAATTTTCTCTGTCACACCTATATCCTCCATAACTTTGTTTAACTTCAGTGAGGCCATTTTTGTATCTATCATAAGTCCGAAAATCTACATTTTTGTTTTTACGACTAGAGTATAAGGTACTTTTAATTACAGTACATTAACATTACAATTACAGTACATTATAAATGATAACTGTAACACGTGAATTTAATACTGTACATCCATGTATTTTCTTCGCTTTAAAATTTCGTGTAAGTTTTAAATAATATTTAGTGGACCCGTAAATTCGTGGATTTATTATTTTGGCAACAAAGGGATTTGCGTCGGCCGTTTAATGATTTGTTTGTAATACTTGCCCGTGCTATATGGCGGTGGCGAGAGGAAATCACTTGTAGCAGAGGTTCCCTGTATAACACGTGACATTCGTCTAGTACATTGCTATGATAAGCGGAACTAAATGACGGTTAACGGGTGTTTGAAGGGGCAAACCCAGTTCTCGATCAAGTTTAATCATGGCCATTATAAATACATAATAAATATGTTTTATTTCTATGCAAAGAAAGCGAAGAAACTGTTTTAATTAGGTGTTGTTCACACATCGTCATATTTTAATTGCATTTATTGTTTTCAATACGCCGTTTGTTTGCTGTTTAAAAATACAAAAGCCGAACAATGGATAGTTACTATCAGCGCTATTCCTTACTATTCTACCTAAACGAAGTTAACGGTATGAATACATCTGTACTGCATTGGCGTTTTATAGGGAATGTAAAGTGCCATCTACTTAACAAGTGAAATGAACTCCCCATCTGTATTGCACTGGCTTCTTATATGAAATGTAAAGTGTCATCTACTTACACAGTGTAATGAACTCCCCATCTGTACTGCATTGGCGTCATATATGAAATGTCAAGGTCATCTACTTACACAGTGTAATGTACTCATTATGTAGTATCTCGATTTATCTGGATGCACGAACACAGGATGTGTGCATGAAATACGTTGGATATTAATGTCCTTCATGCTTAAGATCATTCAGTGTTACAAATGTAAGCATGTGACATAATTATTCGTTTCGATCTCAAATTCGTTGATCCTTAACCAATGAAATTTACAAAATTATATGTCCTTAAAACAAAAATGATTTTACAGAAGTTTTAAAGAGATTAATTCATAGATGGAGCATAAGTCAGTACATGCGTGATAAGCTATCATTTCGTGCGAATAAAGGTATTGAAACCTTGATATCAGTGCTGTAATCATGGTTGGACGTGATTGTTAAGCGACGTTGTTGCATGGTACAAGTGATATGTATTGTCATATCATATTTTGCAATCTTGTTTCAGTTCGATAACATTATCACTTCAATCAAGTTCATTTAGTTTGCAACAATTGAAACAATCTACGCCATTATCCTGTGTAACGATTGTTCTTGACTTATTTAGGTAATTCCAACTTGCAATAAAAGCGCTGAAAGCACTGAAGTTGTTCGCTATTGCATAATCTTAGACGCAACTCAGTTTTATCGCACACAAACCAATCCTTTGATGTAGGGTTGGAGATGCAGACCTCATGAGGCATTTTTTTCAATCGTCTCATGAAATCGCGTATTGCACCCTGATGATCTTTGCAGTGGACTGAGTCAAACAGGTAGGTTTAACACTCCATGAACAAAAAGTCTGCGCCTTACATGTTGTTATCTCTGTGGGTTGTTGATTTCTTAGGGACCTAACATTTTGCCATCTTGAAATAAATTCATTCGTATTAAAAAGTTATTGAATAGATATTTTGGTTAATTTTCTGATGAATTATAACTGCAATTGGCCCAAAATTTTGATCATCCTAAACTTGACCTTTCGACTCGATTGAACATTCATGTGCTGCAGCTTCTCTTCAGGGAGATCATTTGTGGTAAGCTATATTAAAAGTGCATAACCAATGATCGAATCACAGTTCCAACAAGTTCAGACGAACACACATATTAATGAGTTTTCCAATGTTTTAGCGACATAGAGGTATGGTAATTAACAAGCTGTATCCGAACAACGGATCAAGTTTTGCAAATAAGTCCGGATATGATTACCCGACATGAAAATACTATAATTTGTAGGGTTCTAAACATTGAGCATGATGTACGAAACGCCATAAACAATATTAAAAACGATTGCATTTTTAACACATTTGTTATTCGGCCGATGTCTGCCACTTGTACTGTTGATCAATATAATAAAACAAATCAACAATTACACAATATGAAGCAACGGAAGCTTACAATATGTCGAACCTTATTTAATCATGTGTTCGCCTTTAAGTAAAACATTTGAGGAATGATGTCTCACAAATTTAAAAAAGGTGCAGTAAAAGAAAATACCAACAGGAAGGAATGAATATATTGATTAAGCATATTTGCTTGGAGGAGGCTTGTCGGAGGCCCATGTCCCAGACAGGACCACATTTGAAGATGAGACAAGATCATATATGTTACTATGTGTGAAAATTTACAAAACTATATTGATTTATCCTTTTTGGGTAAACCTGGTGCGGTGTTCTGTATCGATGAAATTGACCAACGAGGGCGTTGGTTTCCCTAAATGTTTTAAAAGTGTACACTAAAGCTTTGGTGTAAATTTTAATAAGCATAAATGAGACAAAAGCAATCGTTAAAATAGCGTTGAATTAGAGTTTCTACCTCAAAAATGTTGACATTATTATGCTTTACTTAAGTACACACAATTAATTAGGATAAGAATAAGTATATTGTGACTTTATTTGACATGCTATTTATAGAATAATGGGTTTTCCAAGTTACATTTGCAGTAGGAAATTGTAACAACACTTTTTGAAATTGTTTACGTTGATTGGTTAAGTTGAACTTAAATTCTAAATTCACATGTTATAGTGACTATTAATAGTGCACTGTAGAAAGAAGTAACAATGTACCTTATACTCTAATCGTTAACACATATATGGTCATTTTGTGACTTATGGTAGAGACAAATATGATGTCACTAAAGTAAGACTAAGTTATGGAGGATATATATATGTGACTTAGGGAGTGATGACCTCACTGAAGTAAGATGAAGTAATGTAGGATATAGGTGTGGCTGAAGAAGTAATAAGCTCCCGAAAGTAAGTCGAAGTAATGGAGAATGTAATGTTTGATCTTAACATTGTACAAATGAAGATCTTCATTCTAACACAAATTATCAGGAAATAGCTCCTCAAACCTATCGTTGGAAACCGTTTGAGAACATTTCATAAGAACACTGCGCTTTTTTTACAATCGAAACATTTACTGAAGACATATGGACTAAAGATAATCTCGTCCAATGTGTGCCTTACTGTCTTATCACACTTCGACGATTCCTGAAACGTCGTTTGTGTCCACATTATACAGTTTCCAGTGGTTTTATGACAAGATTCAACTCTATGAGTACTCAAAGATTATTGACGCGTTGTCAGAAATTCTAAACTCTCAACTGAAATGCATCAAAAAGTTGCGCCTAAACGATATCGGAGGCAGATATGTTGCATCATTAAGGTCAAGCTCCGGTTTATCAAAATCCAAGCTTTCACATATGGACGAATATGTATCGCTAACTATAACTGACCTGGTGATCTTATTTCTGAGTATGTCGATGAATCAGACCTTTCCAGTAACGTACTCGAATAATAATAAAATGCTTAAACCTCACATGCATTTCTGTGTAGCAAACATTGAAACTGCGTTAAAACACGGAAATGAATATCCTGAAGAACTTGGTTTTGTTTTAAAACATATATACAACACGTTAGCTTCCATGAAAGCTTCTAAATGAATTGTAATGAAGAGACCGATGAACGAAGACATCGTCAAACTTTACGAATCGTCCCTTAGCCCTACGCACATCACAAATTACTTAAAGTACGCTTCAATGCTTGTTTGCACGCAACAGTTCACGCTAGCAGAAGCTCTTCTTCAGTACGTCGGAGGCTTGATCTCATCGGATATGATCGACGTCTCTATGACACGACCTTCGTTATTGATACAAGCAGAAGAAATAAATACCATTGGGGTGTCATCTTCGAATTTGTTTAATGTGGCATGTTTCAAGGATGCTTATCAATGCATTATTTAAAGGGGAAGAGATCAATTGCGTGCCAAATCATCTTACTTTTGGGATGTACCGTAAAGATGTCAATGGCAACAGAGTTGAATGCGGGGTTAGAGAACTAAGCACATCTTTCAAAAAATATATTTATTGACGGAATAATGTTGTGGTTCACGCGAAACTATTTTTATGCTCCCCCAAAAATTTTTGGGGGGCAGCATATAGTCGCCGCTTCGTCTGTCCGTCCGTCCATCCGTGTGTCCGTGTGTCCGTGTGTCCGTCCGTGCACAATTTTTGTCCGGGCTATTTCTCAGCAACTAATGACCGGAATTCAATGAAACTTTATGGGAAGCTTCACTACCAAGAGGAGATGTGCATATTATCAGCCGGTTCTGGTCGGATGATTTTTCACAGAGTTATGGCCCTTTCAAATTTTCCATTGTACATATAGTGCAATTCTTGTCCGAGCTATTTCTCAGCAACTTATTACGGGAATTCAATGAAACTTTATGGGAAGCTTCACTACCAAGAGGAGATGTGCATATTATCAGCAGGTTCGGGTCGGATGATTTATCACAGAGTTATGGCCCTTTGAAAATTTCCATTAACTGTACATATAGTGCAATTCTTGTCCGGGCTATTTCTCAGCAACTAATGACCAGAATTCAATGAAACTTTATGGGAAGCTTCACTACCAAGAGGAGATGTGCATATTATCAGCC
>VMBQ01000621.1:31794-165914 GCA_007657795.1 Dreissena rostriformis
TTAACCCTTTGCATGCTGGGAAATTTGTCGTCTGCTAAAATGTTGTCTGCTAAATTTCTAAAATTAGCATTTTCTTTGATTTTTTTTCAAAGAATACTATCAGAATAGCAAACAGTTTGGATCCTGATGAGACGCCACGTTCTGTGGCGTCTCATCTGGATCCAAACTGTTTGCAAAGGCCTTCAAAATCCGGTTCCAGCGCTCAAAGGGTTAACAATAGTCTTCATATTAACATAAAAACTAATCTTATTTTTCATTGAAATGTCCAAACAAATGTCTAGTCCATTTTCAAACGCAAACACTGAAACTATTTAAACAACATACAATTCCCACTACAACAATTTATAAAGGTTGCAATATCACAAGTACACAAGGACATCATTTTGACAAACAAATACATGTAGTCCTAAAAAGGGTAACCTCACAGATAAGGGGCTCTGAAATAGTATTTAACACTATTTGTAAGAATAATTGTAATGTTCTTTAATACTTGTATGTGTTTATATTTTACCTCTAAGATATACCTGGTAGACATAGTATAGCCTTGCATTTGTTTTGACAATACAAGCCATGCAACGATCTTAGTGTAATTTGTTTATAAATAAAATAAAAGGCATACACAAATCAAATAAATTACGCCGCCTAGCAACCTCAAAACCATTACTGACCACAAAAAGTTTTCAGTGTACCAAATCCTAAAAAAAATTCCAGGCCCAAATCTGTGACACTAATTGTCTTCCTTCGTATTCTCCTCAGCCTCCATCTCGGCCTGCTCATCATCTCCCGGCAAGTTTTCACTGACGATGTCCAGTAGCTGGTATATCTGGTCCTCCGTCAGTCGCTCCTCACTCTCCTCCACTATCAGCTGTATCTCCACAGCGGCCTTTGGACGGAGATTCAGAAGCTGTAACTTCTCCGCCTTGGTCAGTTTAAAAGGTTCTAACGCTTTCATTAAGTTTGCGATCACTTCCGGTGACTGTTTAGCGCAGGCGGTCTTCTCGAGGTACTGCACGATTTCGTACGAGACTGTTGCCAAGTTGGTGTGCATTTTCTTCTGTTTGTTATGCCCTTTCTGAATGTCATTGAGCAAGGTGAGCACCTCAAAGTTGCTCAGAATTGCTGACTTCTCGTTTGTAACCTCCATTTCAAATAGATCTGCAAATATAAAAAACAATATCCTGCATTCAATAAAAGCAGGGGCCCCAGATGTTAGCCGTGTCAGTTTTGACTGTTTGGCCTATTTAAATAAGACCCAAAGTATATCAATGTCAAGGTAAAAAATGAGGTCAGATGTTGAATGGAAGCATCAAAGCTTTTGAGTAAAGTAGTATTGATGTTAAGCAAACAGTCACTTTGGGTTTACCAAGAACTTTGACCTTCTGAACTTGTCAAAGTTAAGAAGTAGGTCAATGTCAAAGTCAAAATGAGGTCAGATGATGTGTGTTTGTGTTGAGAGTGTTCATAGATATCAGCCATGCAAGTATCATATCTCTGTAGCAAGAGGTATACCATATTTGATATTACAGGAAACACTCATTTTTAGTTGACCAAGAATTTTGACCTTTTGAAGTAGTCAAACTCCAAATTAGGTCAATGTCACAGTCAAACTCCATGAAAATCCAAACGTCATGGTCAAAATCCATGAAAATCAAAAGACTTGCAATCCATTCAAGTTACAAGCTTTTGTAGTAAGCATTATTGATGTTACAGGAAAAGCATTGTTTTGGGTTAAAAAAAAATGTTTGGCTTTCTGCATTAGTGTAAGTCCACAAGTAGGTAAATATAGAGGTAAACATCAGTGCAAGTATTAAAGGTTTGCAAGAAGCATTATTGATGCTATAAGAAACTTGTCATTTGGGTTAAACCTCATACAGATTTATTGATTTATCGCTTACAGCATAAGTAGAGATTCAAATTAACACTTGAATAATTATAATTCCACTTAAATGTCTAACCAAACAACATTGAAGTCATAAATAATATAGACCTCATAATACATTTCAATAAGAGATGTGTTTGTCAGAAACACAATGCCCTGTAATGCGCCGCTTTTATTTTTTTTATTTTTTTTACCTTTGATCTTTAAGGATGACCTTGACCTTTCACCACTCAAAATGTGCGGCTCCATGCGATACACATACATGCCAAATATGAAGTTGCTATCTTCAATATTGCAAAAGTTATGACAAAATTTTAAGATTTCTTAAAGTTTTGGACAGACAGACAGACAGACAGACAGACAGGCCAAAAACAATATACCCCCTTATTTTTAAAAGGGGGCATAAAAATTAGGGCCATTAAATAACTCATTATCACACTAAGAAAAATAATACTAAAACAAGAGATGTGTTTTTCAGAAACACAATGCCCCCTTTTGAGCGATTTTGACCCATATATTTGACCTTTGATATTGCAAAAGTTATGACCAAACTTCAACCAAGGTTAAAGTTTTGGACAGACAGAATGACAGACAATCTTTCGGCACTTCTGTAATTATTTTTATCACACTGTTAATTTGTAAGGAATGTTCAACTACCACAGTATCAGTCTCCTATTGGTGTTATTATTGTTGCTGTGCTGCTGCCTCCTTTGCCAACTGGTCATTGAGGAAGCGCACCCCTGCAAACCTGCCAGCAACTATGGTGTACACCCAGGCCAGAACCACAACAGCAAAGAGCAACTGAAGTACAAAGATTTTACATTTAAGTTGTAAACTGGAAACCAAACACACAATATTTGTACTGTATTTTTGAAGAATGAATAAAGAAAACAGTGTTAATTAAGAAGAACTAAATATGCATAAAATAATATATATTAAATGTAAGTATAAGAAAATAAAATATAAGCAAGACACTGTTTAATAAACAACCATACCCCCCACCTTGCATATGCGTTGATATATATATAGTAAAATAATTTATTATAGATATTAAAACCCACAAAAAAAGACTTGTATGAGTACAATAGTGGGCATAATCCAGCTAATAATTTGGTCAATAGATCAAGTGATAGGGAGTAATTGCCTTAGAACGTTAATCAGAAGTTGCTTAGAAATAAAAGGGAAATAATTATGCTAAATTGCAGGTGAGAGTTATGGAACTTAGTCAGTGACCTCGAATATTGACCAAGAATACATGTATTTATGTTTAAATTAAATACTTGAAGTAAAAAAACAGAGATTTTGTGCATTAACCTTAACATGCATTACGCAGATGTAGACATGGTCAGCACCAACAAATGAGTGAGAAGTATATCTTGGACTATTAATAAAATAGCCAAGCTAAAAATTGTGTAATTTACCGGTAGTTCCTGGGATTTACAACCTCCCATTTCCATTTGCATTAATCTCTGTACAAATGAGGTCAAGGTCAGAGTGACTTCACTTAGATTGGTTATGGGCATCCATGTGATTTAATAACATAATTATAATGCAAGGTTTACGAAAAATGGTAAAATCAAGAAATGGCCAATTTGAGTTATTGAGATGAAATACATGACATGGTCAAAGTAAGGCTGGGTGGAATCTGTGATTATAAATGTTCATAAGAAACGACTGGGCAATAACCGGCATCATGACTAGGGTTTTTAATATTTACCACCATTTACCTTTTGATCAAATTCTGAATTTATTTTTGTGATAAAATTGATAATATTATGTATGTTTTTCATGAGTGGTGATCAGTAATTCACTGCCATAGGTTTGACTAAAAGTTGCTTGCTTTATTTATCATTGGATATTGACAACACTTAAAATTTAGTAAATAGTAGTACTATTCTATATATCCGGGTACAATTGTATAATGATTCAATTGCTGGAAGATAAAACCATTTACATTTTTCCCCATTGTTTTTAATTCCCATGCAAAAGTTATATTATATTACAAAAATGATCCTCTTTGAATCTGCATACATTGTCCTGTTTTCTTTCTAGTATTAATTAATGTGATAACTTGTTCAAACTAGAACTCCGCGAGTTGGATGTGTCGCCTGATGGTAATGGGTTAACCAAGAAATTGGCCCATTTCAATAAGTCCAAGTCCAAAATAAGGTCAAGGTCAAGTTCAAAATGAGGTTGGGTGATGCTGGTGTGTGCAGGGTGATGAGAGGCAACATCCATGCAAGTATCAAAGCTCTGTAGCAAGCGGTATTAATGTCAGACCAAACGGTCAAAATGGGTTAACCAAGATTTTCGTACGGATAGACAGACAGGACAAACGCTATATGCCTCCCGCATCGTAGATGCCGGGGGCCTAAGAAAAATCTATCAAAAAAATGTAATGTTTAAAGTGAAGCTGAAGACATAGTAGTTATGAACCTTTTTTGGCTCGCGGTCTCAGATTTCGAAATCTAAACGCGGACCCTAAGGTCAAGGTCACATGGGTCAAAACGTTTATGCGCATGGAAAGGTCTTGTCCAGATAGACATGCATACCAAATATGATAGCAATATCTGAAGGGACTCAGAAGTTATGTGCCTTTTTTGAAAAGTGTGACGCCACGGACGACACTGCCGACGAAGTGACACCTATTTGTCCCCTGACCATAGTCAGGCGACACAAAAAGCGAATTTAACTGTTGTGAATATGCTTTAATTGTTGTTTTACATGAATAACAACACAACCTTATACTTAAATGCTTAATAAATTTCCCTATGGTTTTCAACTTTTCATGTCATAAAATCCAACCTCCCAAAGGGATTAGGATATTTTCTCGAAATTTACAAAACCTTTGTGGGGAATATGATGCATGAAAATGAGCATATCACACCTGGTAAAGTATGCTCAAACCCGGTAGAGGCGAGAGTGGGGTTAACTGGCAGTATTTTATAAGCGCTCTCTGGATATTGTTTTTAAGCAAACCTGCGTGACCGATTTGTAAAATCTGCATGAAAACATCCCTCGCTGCCAATATTAATCGATTATTTTGAGATAAAATGTCTTAAAACACGGACTCGAACAATATTTGAAATTTTCGAGTTCAATTGATTTCTTTTAGAAAAATCGGACAGTGCTTGAAAATAACTGATATTTATTTCATTTGGTGTCTTAAATTCCATATATTTAAATTGTAATATACACTATTCATTGTTACTTTGAATGGTATGTCGGATTTTTGTTCATTGATGTTAAATTTAATATTAGTGCCGTTTAACCTATTTACCGCAGATCAACCCGGTGAAAAAAAAATCAACAATGGAGGACAGTGGTGTTGTTTTTGTTGCTCCCCCAGTTTAAATTGAAGGATTTTCATCATAAAAAGGCAATTATCCAATAAAGTTAAGTCAGATATGTTTGTCTTTTAAATCATTTATCTGATATATGAAGATAGTTTCAAGATGCAAATGAATATTCCTTAAGTACCACCAGAGCTCCAGATAAGGTTTTGTGAAATTCTTAAAGTCACTACCAGATTTTCAAAAAAAATCTTAACTCTGAAATTTTATTCTTAAGGTTACTACTAAGTTTTGGAAAATAATTCTTAACCTTTCTAAATGATTTAAGATAAATAATAATGGGTACCTGGTTAGTAATTTATTACAAGTATAATGTATTAAAATATAGACATCCAGGTCCGATAGTAGAGGTATGTTCATTTGTGTTTTATCCCTGACTCAGTTTCAAAAGTTGTACACACTAATTTTGATATGACCATGGGCATTGCCATTTTATTTTTCAAATACCTTCATATGCCCAAACTGTGCTTTATAGATTGCATGCCTTCGATGATTTTTTACACATTTCACGATTCAAACGGATCTCCCTTTCAATCTTTTCAATGATTATCCACGGGAATTGTCCCTTCCACTTGTCCAATGTTTTTTTGTTAAGTTTGGACCCGTCGTGTTGCGTTATTTTAGCTTTTCCAACTGTGTTGGCAAATAAACATACAACATCTTATAAGATCTTTTCTATAATGTCTTTCTTAACATTCAACTTCGGCTCACTTTGCGTACAATACGTTAAAAGCGTGTTTTTTTGCACGCTTTTCAGTTTTTTAGGACGTCCTCTGGGCGCAGCCATTTTTTTGGACAGATAAGACTGTATAAACCTCTTTTATTGGAAAAAATGCGCTTCATTAAACAAACCCAAATAACGATTATAAATAAGTACTGAAAAGATCTTTAAAACACGAAAAGAACTCAATAAAAATCGATACGAACCGATGTAAAAGTAATATTCGTAACTTGATTTTGTAATTCTTAATGGTACGACCAGATTTTTAAATAAATACGTAACGGACTTGAAAATAATTCTTAATTACGAAAATACGACCCTTATCTGGAGCTCTGACCGCGACTCTACCAGGTTGCAGGCTACTTTACCTGAGAATCATGATGACATGAAATAATTCCACAAGTTTTTCTCTGTGTACAATATGGACATGATTTCATTTCATATCTAAAAAAAGCAAGTGACGATGTGGTATGAAGGCATCAAAGTCGTTTTTCAATCTGATTATCATTAAGAGTAATTCTACAGAGCTTTAAAGATGACAAAATGTGTTGCAACATGTTGCTTTTTGATTGTGACAGTTACTGCGTGTTTAATATTAGCTTCAACTTACAAAATTAAGGGTCCAGGCAACAGTTTTCTTGCTGAATATATACATTATTTAAACAGATATGTTTTGTAATTGTTTTGCACAGTGTAAGGAAGCTTAAAAGCTAAGAATGATCATATTTATTTCGGAATTAACAAACTTTTCGGATTTTTAACCCAAACATTAGTTAATATCGAAAACAATAATAGACCCGAAAGATAATATGCAACGCATATTTAATGGTTACAAAACACTAATTAATATAAAAAAAAATGCTCGTATATGATGTATAGTTATTGTTTACATTTATAATACATTATTTAAATCATGGTAACTGATTTGCACACCCTTACTAAAAATAAAGTACACAGAAAGAGGCGTAGCTGGGAAAACGAACAGGATGCCGCGTCGCACGCAGCCGGGCATCCACCCTGGGACTCTAGGGCAATTCCGACGCTCAGAGCCTCCTCGTCGTCAACATAACGACGGCTCCGTGCCGACCAACACCGCTTTCTTAATTCTCATATCGATAACTCACCCATTTAGA
This sequence comes from Dreissena rostriformis, assembly GCA_007657795.1. NCBI lineage: Eukaryota > Metazoa > Mollusca > Bivalvia > Myida > Dreissenidae > Dreissena > Dreissena rostriformis. The sequence goes on from VMBQ01000621.1 coordinate 38,881, forward strand.
ATTCATTTACAGGTACTCAATTTAAAATATGTTTAACTGTATTAATTGTACAATTCAATACAAATGTTACATATTCCACTGCGTACAAAGGCCGTTCGATGGGTTGGAAGCCTATTTCACAAGGTCAACGAACGGACTAGAATGAGGTCGGTCCAGCCAGCCAGGCCGTGGAAATACACACGAAACATGCCCTTTACTGTTTATATGATGCCCCGAATTCGGTAAGATGGACGCTGATGAAGGGACGCTGTGCCGGCGTTGTAAAGGTGATGCCCGTTACATTTTATTTAAAACTTCCGGTCGGAGGATAAGAAGGAATACGTGTACACGGTGCAGATATATCTCTGGTTTATCAGTTATCTTGTAAATGAAAGAGTTATGTCAAAACAAAGTTAATGAAAAACAGTTTATTAATTCAGTTATAAATTGTATCATATCATGATTACAGAAATAGATATATAGTTGTGGGTTTTTGTCCCAATAACAAGATTACTTTACCGGCTGATCTCACCAAAGCGAAGCTGGCGTACCTGTGTGTATATTTCGAAGTTTATTTATTAGGTCCTTCCCCGGCTGAGGCTGCCTTAAATGAGGACAAGGCGTATATCCCTTCACTTGTTCTTAATTTACTTACTAGACTCACGAAAGTTGGGACGAGTTCTGAATTATACCTGTAATTTTCAGCTATTTAGTTTTTACTGAAAGATGCTCAATGTTGGCATGGTATTGTGCTCTTGGGGGAAACCGGAGTACCCGCAGGAACCCCCAGCTGTCCGGTATGGTGACCACTTACACAATTCTAATCCGCCGTGCAAGTGGGATTGAACCCGGGTAGACTAGGTGAGAAACGCGTGTACCGATCAGGTAACTGTAGTTTCTTCTTTTGGTTATCTCGTTTTGTGAGCCTTCTAACGCTGTGTTGGCAGTCAAACAGGTACCGGTATTCGTAGACACGAAACATGCAAATTGTTGTCATTCCAATGTCTGTAATACTAGTACGTTGGATATCAATGTAAGTGAAAGTAAAAGTTGTATCATGACAAGTGTTAGTCCAATACCCGATGCCACTGGTTGGTGACTTAATTTTGAGCGTGTCCTTCTGTCCGTCCCCACTCAGCTTATAATACTTATACTGGCATTTCTGAACTGAGTTTGAAATTACCTGGTTGAATTCTTCTTCATCATGAAACGATGCATTGCGCACAAGTGTATGATCGATCAATACCTCCAAGGTCAAGGTCAAACTTAGAGGTTTAGGGCAAAAAAGTATGTTTTGTGTGTGTGCTCTATACCTATGCTATTTTTGAATATATGTCTTTATACTTATGATTATTTTCATCACCACTAGCAGATCGATCTTAGGTGCAAAATATGCGGGTTCATATCTCTAAGTTCTCAGTCACACATTGATTTAAAAGACATCAAAGCGGATATCTTTTTCCATGTTTTCGTTTCCGCCTGTCATTTCGAGATTTCAAAGGTACGAAATTTCTTGTCAGAGATGTTAACAATAATACGTCGATTTTTCACTCTTGAAACCCAGGTTCAGACTTCAGACGTCAAAGGCACACTCGGCACACTCACAGATAGTGGTGAACATTGGGTTCTTTATTATGGTGTATGTAGGCTTTATTTATTTATTTACCCATTGCGGGATATCTAGTTCGTTTGTTACCATGTACCAATATTAGTGCTTACTTCGCGTAAAGTACCCGCTTAGCAGCATTATTTTTATGACATTTCTGTAAATGATTATTATAATGGCAAAATCTTAAAGGTTTTAATGCGATATAAAAACAATTGCATCGTGTAGAAAAAATTGCATTACAACTTTGCTTTTAGGAATTCTTAAAGAGTTTTTGCAAATCTTACTTCTTTATATTTTTTTCTGTTAGTAATCGTCTGAATAGTTTCGTTCCCTATACGTTCTTGTAGACTTTATGGACAAGACATTTAAATGTCATGATGTTGTTCTTTAAGCGAACGTTTTTGCAGACTCTCACGATCACATGATACTCCGCAGTGCCAACAGATGTTTTTAAAGACTCATATCGGAAACACATTTTTGTTTATGAATAATACTAATATGCAATGTATAAAATTCAAAAGCGTTAAAATGCAAAATTATTGAGCGTTCCAAATGCACAATTATTGAATAAATTGGATTGTTTCGGATTTTCCCGTTTCAGTATGTGATAAAACGTGGATCGGTCATTTAACGTATCAAATGCGTTCATAAACAAAACACTCTGGATTTCCGAGTGAGTATGACGATTGCCTTACAATATAAAAACTATTGGTTCGAGCCCCAATGATTACACATATTTTCCCTTATTTTCCTTCTGAAATTAAATTCTTTTTATTATGACAGAGCTTTTCAATTCCGATCCTTTAATAGCAATTTAATCCATTTACTGACAATAAAAAATCCGTGAACAAGGCCAAGCAATTTTAGTACTTTCATTTTTATTTGCAAAGACAAAACTAAGCCGTTTATTTGCTTTATGTTCTGTCTATTGTGCAACAATTGACCTTTATCACATCACATGAGGAAAATAAATTATTTTGTGAAGTTGCCTTTCATTGAAATGTTAAAAAACGGTGAAGTTAAAAAACTGCACTGTTTTGTTCCTTAGTGTTGAAATGTTAAAGGGACTGTAAACCACGAATGACGAAACAAAAAAAGTTCTAAAATACCGTATTTTTTTAACAATTATTAGTTTATATTGATTAAAATATCACGGCTGGTATATTACATTACTTGAAAAAAAGATCATATTTTCAGTATATTCGGTAATAAAATTTCGCGATGTGAAATCGAAAGTACATCGCGAAAAATAGGTGACATAACGATATTCACAATATAAATAGCGCAAGTAGATTGATCAGTTTATATATAAAATATATACAATTCACTACGCATGCACAATTTGCATTCCTGGATTAACCACGTGACGATGATGATCAATCGACTTGCGTTATTTATTGTGAACTGGTAGTTACCTGCATGCGCGCATGGTAGACATACCCAGTATTTTTTTTCAAGTTATGTTATATACCAGTCGTGTTATTTTAAGGGGTGTTGCTGCAGTTTTGCTATTTTTTTCCATCTAATAACTTTTGCTCAAAATTTATATTCAAGTACTACATACAAATACTATATGAAAAATGAAATAAAAAACATAGGGTCACCGGCCTTGTTTTGATTTTATTCGCCATTATATAACATGTACTTTTTCATTAAAACTGAAAAATCTCTAATTGCATAAAAATGATTAATAACCTATGAAATTGGCAACATGTAGATATTATATAAGCTAATATATATCATATACCATTTAATTAAACCACAAACTACCAAAAAATGGAGAACACAAGTTAAATTTTAAGAAATTTAATTTTTATAATTTTTATGTCACCCAAAAAAACGTCAATTTTTTACTATTTTAACCACAAAAATGGAATTTAAAAAAGTTCTATCTAATAACTTTTTGCGAAACTGCTCAAATATGTTCATCTACGTATTGTTATCATAAAACAAAAATAAAAAAGGGGGTCACCGCACTTTTAACAGAGATTTTTTTGTTTAACTATCCCTACCGTCTATGTCGAATTTCCTACAATACAGCAATTAGGCGAAACCCAAGTACCGGTACATAGACTGTTAGAGATATGCATAAACATTATATATTGTTTACAATCTTAATTGGGATCACAACGGCTTACTAAAAAACACAACACTAATACAATATTTTATCACAAACATAAGACCATACAGTATCAAACTCGACCTTAATCATCAATAACATTGACTTGTTGACAGATTTCGGCATGTTTTGAAGTTTGTGATTTAATGCTTTTAATTTATTAATATAAACAACAGGACTAAAGAGCTCCAGGAAAAAAAAACAAGAATGAAATAAAAGAAAGAAAAAAAAGAATTAAAAAAAGTTAAACGCACCTGGGATCGAACCACTGAGAACCTTTTATGAACCTACTCGGTCATTAATTTGTGATGATTCTGATAACAAAATTATTGAGTTGTGATAATAGCATCGGTGTTTCTATAAATATATACTCGGTTAAATAAACTGCCACAACAACCCTTAATCAATATAAACTAATAATTGTACAAAAATACGGTATTTTAGAACTTTACTTTTTTCTTCATTCGTGGTTTACAGTCCCTTTAACATTTGTTGGCACTCTGTCTTAGCAAATTTACAATACCAAATTAATAAAAAATAGTATTATCAGGTATAATTACTTCATAATTATTTAAATATTTTAATGCATAAACATTGTATTGACATAAAAAAGCATCGACCATTGAACGGTCATTTTTGCCTTTTGCACAAGCTCCTTATTGCGTTTGGAATTCATTCACATTTAGAAATATACGTGACCTGGACGCATTTCAATATCTCTAATAGAGCAGCCTTTGTTTCTAGTTTGTACTAGCCACATGTTTAACACTGATTGACTGTATTCATGGTATTTGTGAAGTACTTTACAGTCGGCTCTTAGTGTTTCGCATTGGCAAACAATTGATACTGACTCGATGTTACAGGTACATCGATCATAACTGAGAATTAAGGGCTTACAAATGTGAGTGCCGGGGAATTGTTTGCAACTTAGTTGACTTGCTGGACAACATATTCACATGGGGTCCATCTTATTATACATCATTGTTTAAAATAACATATTTCTTATAAGAAAAAATCCAATGCTCTGAAGTTTAGTACATGATTAAATAAAAACAAAGTTGTAAAATATACATTGACAGATACTGAGATGCCTGCGTATGCGTTAATAAATACCTACTAAGTTTGAGTCATGTTTATCAATACTATGTTTTACCAAACTCCCCACATACCTACTTATTCAAAAACAAACTTTTGGTTGGTGTCTTGTTCATTTATAGACTAAATATTAAAAAAAACAGCTAAACACAAGTTTTGCTCAAGATATTAAAAACAAAACACTTAAGCTTCATTTCATCAAAAAGCTTAAGCTAATTGAGAAAACTGTGAAGTCAGTTTCCTTGGTAAAACCAGTACATGGTGTCATTGATGGAGATCAACGCTCAAAAATGGTATTGAATCTAGAATTGTAGCTTTTGATCTCAAGGGTGATTACGTCAAGGGTGAAACCATTTCATTACCGCCACAACATAATAGTGTATTTATCTCCACAAGCAACTTGTTCATTTTAAATACCACCACCCAAAATCTGAATGAAACTCATGGAAATAATTGCCGATGTGTTCCATCGTTATTAACTGTAAAAGCCAATTATTTGATCAAAAAGTTAAAAAACGGGAACTTTCATTAAATTGATTACCTCCCACAGCTATAAAATCCTTAATATCGTAAATAAGGTTGCACCTATAATCAAATCATGGAAACTTTAAAAATTTACGTTTTTTTTTTTACCATTTTTTTGTTAAAAAACTGTTTGTATGATAATAAAATGACATCTTGCGATTTTAAAACCTTGTAATAATCTTTTGTTCTTACCTCTTAGACAAAAACACCGCGTCATCTTAATCTTCACATGTTTTACTAAAATGTTGCATGAAATCATCATTGATTCTAGCATAAAAGCTAAGCACGCACATCGTGTCAGGCGATATACGCGTGTTCAGTGGGAATACCCCCGTTCCGATTGGACGTTTTTTATACTCTTTTAATAGTTCCGTGAATCAAAATTGTTAAGTTTAGTTGGCCTAATGCCTATTGCAATCGAGTAGTCTTCCTTTCCGGTGTGACCTCTCGATACCAGGTAACCATGCACGGGGGTAGTGAATGTTATTGCGGGTGTGTATGAAACTACCGGCTTTGTGTGGTTAAACACGCTGTAAATAAACAATTTTGACATGGATTTAACGGGAATTGAGTAAATCGTTTATTGTTGCATTGTTTGCATTAATTCAGAAATTCTGTTACTCGTTTCCGTAACCGCTCGATTCACGGTGACCGGAGGATATACGTTTGGTGAAGTGTAACCGAACGCCGGATATTGGTCTTTTAGTGTAGTTTAACCTCTACAGGAACCGGAAACGCACTATCACATGATGATTTTTTTACTTTACCACCGTTTTAACCGGAAACGCACTGATAATCATATGAACTAGATATTTTAAACAAATTTTCTACAATGGATTACGAACCAAGAGGACCGACTAAAACTCTTGGAGTGTCACCGTATCCAGTTTATGCAGCAGTATGGGCGCTGGGTTCAACTGCGCTAACAATTATCGGTATATTTATCCTTTATATGTTTAAAATGCTGGTCGATTCGATTTCGAGTTGACATTTGTCATTTTATAGAAAAACAAGACATGATTATCATGAGCCTAAGATTAATTCTAAAAATGTTATAAATCAATCTTTTGGGTTGATCTATAGACGATGGACTCAGTGCTCCAGTTGGGCCAAAAAAGGGCCAGGGGCGGCTTCTTTGTCAAAAGGGAACTTTCGAGCGCACCGTATTTTGTCAAAAGGGCACATTCTAGCGAGCGGTCGTATCCAGAATGCTTCCTGTTGCACATTAATTTTTATATTATTAATAATTGTTATAATATATTATTTCCATTGTTATTTAACCATGCAATTAAAATGTCTACAATCAGGAATATATTAATAAAAATGTAATAAGAGGTTTTTAAATTATAATATGTCTCATTTTTTTTAAATTTAATAAGGTCAGTACAGGGCCTCGGAAAAGGCAGGGGGGGGCCTCAGAAGGGCAGGGCTGCGCACCCTTCCATTAAGGCTGGAGCACTGCCAGACTGTTTTATACATTCCTGTCATTATTTAAACGTAACCCAAATTTGATGACACATTAANTTTTACTTGCCTTAAGTTTTGTTCACCAAAAAGATAAACAACAACAATTTAGAGCTTTACAAGGTCTAAACTCCATGAGCATACCTTAAAGATTTCATGACTTTGTGTTGCCATTGAGCAAAAAATAAATAGTGGCACTTGGTTTCTCAATTGATTCAGTGTTAAATACTCTTTTAGTTTAACAGTAAAAGCCTATTAAAACCCAATGTAATACATTATACTTAAGTTAAATGAATCGGTCAAGAAGCATAACTGCAATTTATGTTACTTTTCCAGGTGGTTACTACCTCTTGACAGGCCAAGGAAGTCGATTTGACATAGGATGGTAATATAAACAAGTGTATTGTCTTAATCATTGACACTGTTGGCTACGTCTATAGAATGCTGGACTGTCAATCCAGGGTTCGGAATTTCTTTCTATGTCCTGAAATAATTGTTTCACCATTTAACAAAAAAAGTTCAACAAAATCATTATATTCAGGGCTGAGGATGTTCTGTAGATATATGGAATTCCATTTTTACAACAATGTAAATTCAAGGAAAAAAATCATGTTAAGTATTCTTTTTTTGGAACAAGACTATGAATCACACAATGATGGAGCATTTTTAAGTATTTTATTTTTATTTAAACATCAATTTAATATGACTTGAACATAAAATCAATGTAACAATTGGTAGAGACATGTGGAAGGTTTCATTTGGTGACTGAATTCTGCTGGAATTGCGACGTGCAAGCTTTGCCACAAAAACAAATCAATTATGAAAGTTATGGAAATTATTATAAAATTTGCATTTTCACCCCTAGATATTATATTTACATTTGATATGTTAGAGAAGATTCCACATCTTTTTCCTCAGGTTGCTGACCGGTATCTCACCCTACATGTGGGCTTGCATGGGTATTGGTCTGGCCATCTCTTTGTCAGTTGTTGGAGCAGCATGGTAAGTTTTTCATTGGGGTGTAACGATAAAAGGGTAAAATCTGGGTCTCACAATAATATATGGTAGTATGAAAATTGGGGTCCAGTACCGGTAGTATGCAATTTGTTTTGTTTGTTTGATTACGCCATCTTTTGTAAAGAAATATTCGTAACATTTTATTTTATTGTATTTAGATAATTATATGGTGGCTTCATCTGTGGTGTTTTTTGCCCAGTTTGCTAAATGTTGAACATTTCAGTGTGTTCGTGTATTAATTAAAGTTGCATTCAAAACCATGTTGTTTTATTCAGTGAAATAGAACTAAAAGAAGAAACTTGTCACTTTGAATATTAATTAATACATTATGTCTCAATTTAAACTGGTGATGTATTCAAAATATATAAAAATTTGTTTCAATACATTAAAATTGTTGCCTCAAGGAAAATATTTTTACCAACTTTGATCCTTTTTTTTATACATATGCCTCCCATTGAAGGAGTGGGTGTATATTTAAGTATTGCTTTGCACCTGTCCGTTGGGAGATCAGACGGTAGGTAGGTCTGTCTGTCCATAGACCATTCCATTCTGAGTGAGAACACTTTAACATACAGCCATTCAAATTGGTATGTTTGTTACTTGGGAGGAAAGGAAGTAACTAACGATTTTGAGGTCAGAAGTCAAGGCCACATGCTTTAAATTCATTTCTGCACATTATCTTGAGAATGCTTTGACCTACGATCATGCTAATTGATAGCGTGGTTACTTGGGTGAAAGGGAAGATGCCTTTTGATTTTGAGATCACCAGGTCAAAGGTCAAGATAACATGGGCTCGTACCATTTAATTGGTTTATGCCTCATATCAAGAGATCACTTTTATCTATGATCATTTGAATTGCTATGCTGGTTACTTGGGAGAAAAGCAAAATGTCAATTGATTTTGAGGTCAAAAGGCCAAAGTTCAATGTCACATGTGAGTGTAACATGAATATAGTGTCCACACATTATCTTACTATTATTAGGATAATATTTATTAGTATGCTGGTAGTCTTCACGAAGGATGATCCTTAGTAATTTTCAAATAAGGAGTTTAATTTAAAGGTCCATTTCACAGGGAAAATTTCGCTGCAAGTGGGGTTGGGGAATAATTGTATTATAAACATACCTTGTCTTTTTCTTGTTTGTTAATGATTAAGGATTATTATACTAGACACAATTTGCATTCCCAAGAGTTTTGTTTCAGGGGCATTTTCACAACTGGATCAAGCATTTTAGGAGGTGGTGTTAAGGCTCCGAGAATTAAAACCAAAAACCTGATAAGCATCATCTTCTGCGAAGCTGTGGCCATTTATGGCATCATCATGGCCATTGTAATAACAAATAATGTTGGTGTAAGTATTTTGGGTCGAAATGTTGCGTCTGTCTTGTTTAGTATTGAGTAAGTTTATTGGAACTTTTATTATCCTCCTATGTCTCCTTTAATCATTTGAGACACTTTTTAGTTTGTTTCTTCTGAAGAACAAGTACTTACTTTTGTACAGTCATACATGACCTTTTATGTAGAGCTGTCATTATTCAGGGCACCATTTTTGCATACACCTCAGATAAGATATGTATGTATTCTTGTTGTTATACTTTAAGTTGCACATTCTTTTCCATTGTAGAGTTTTGACAATGATTTAGATACACCAGAGGCTCTGAAGAACACTTATGCAGCAGGTTTGTATATTTACATGATTTTAAAGAAATGTACTTTGTTTATTAATAGTTTCAATTACTTATCTTAGTTTAAGGTACTGAAACTAGTTTTGTAAATGATGGAAACACTGTTTTTAATGAAAAAACATTGAGTATGAAATATATAGCATTTTATATTGAAAATATGCCGTTGCATGCGACCACGTGTGCTAAAGTGCCCGTATGACAAAAGACTTCCCTGCCCTATTCAAATCCTAGCTGGAGCACTGCTTTGATGTATATTGATTATTCAGCTAAAAATGGCATTGCTCTACAAGGATTTCAATAGATTTTGAAAACCAGGGGTCAAGCGACCTCATGCTTGACATTTTTAGAGGTTAAATGAAATGTTCAAGCATTAAAAAAAATTAAGTCAAGCCTCTACATCTGTGCCAAAGTGGTTTTACTAGCTCGGCTGTTTTCGAAGAATTTTCGAAGAAAACCCAAGGTACTGTCATAGCCAGCTCGTAGTCCGCCGTCCGCCTCGACCAAAAACTTTAACATTGGCCATAACTTGCAATATTGAAGATAGCAACTTGATATTTGGCTTGCATGTAAATCTCATGGAGCTGCACATTTTGAGTGGTGAAAGGTCAAGGTCATCCTTCAAGGTCAAAGGTCTTTTTTTTCTTTTTTTTTTTAATTCAAAACTGCACCCACAGCCGAGCATTGGCACCCGCTCTGTGGTGCTCTTGTTTATCCCCCTTACCCTAAGTGGTGGCTCTACTGTTGATGTACACAGGTTACAAGATGTTTGCTGCTGGACTAACGGTGGGCATCTGTAATATCGCCTGTGGTATCTGCGTCGGCATCGTCGGCTCTGGCGCTGCCCTGGCTGATGCACAAAGCTCCGCTCTCTTTGTCAAGATCCTGATCATCGAGATCTTTGGCAGTGCCATTGGACTATTCGGTGTCATTGTTTCCATTTTACAGGTTCGTTGGAATAGGATGACACAAAAAATTCCTTAAATTAGGCCACCGATTATTTATGCAAATTTGTCATCTTGTTAGCAATACATCTAATACAATAATACAATGCAAACAAACATGCTTATTCTGGATTTATTGAGGAAACAGCGTGTTTTTTTGCAATAAATAAATACTAGTATACAAACTTATCATTAACCCTTTGCATGCTGGGAAATTTGTCGTCTGCTAAAATGTTGTCTGCTGAATTTCTAAAATTAGCATTTTCTTTGATTTTTGTTCAAAGAATACTATCAGAATAGAAAACAGTTTGGATCCTGATGAGACGCCACGTTCTGTGGCGTCTCATCTGGATCCAAACTGTTTGCAAAGGCCTTTAAAATTCGGTTCCAGCGCTCAAAGGGTTAATCACATGACTTGTATGTACGTTTACCACCTGTTTAATTTTTTATGTTTGGTAATATCATCATTAGATTATGTTTTGGAAAACATATGATGATATTGATTATGGTAGTTATTATTAAATACAATAATAAATTATGATAATATTGTCATTATTATGGGTAATTTATTTCTTTGCCAAAATATTTGCATCACTCTTTGTTTTTGTTTCACGTAGTTAATTATGTGTCTTTTAGCCTAAGCCATCTTTGATATCAAATCGCCATGTGTATTTCAGATTGCAGGTTCCAAGATCGGATCAGACTAGAGGTGGAGATCAGATCGTCACGTGGGTTTGTTTCTATGGTTACACTAGGGATCAAACCATTTTGATCACTGAGGGTTTGTACACTTGTGGACAGCATATGGATGACCTTGATAAATGACTCGATAGTCAAAAAAAGCCATGTTGTCAATTAAGATTTATCAGTGTTTGTGATATTGTTCTCTCCTTTACATCTATGTGATCCCTGTCTGTTGAACTTTGCCAGTGACGGTCAATATTTGAAACTTAATAATGTTGAAATTTTCATAATACAATATCTATAGAAAGAAAATAGTACAGAATGTATCTTTATCCAATTCATTATGTTTTGCATTGTTAACATTTTAGAACAAAATATGTTTGTTAATTGGAATAAAATATATTCATGACATTCTCAACTATTTAGTGATTTCCACTTAGGATTTTTTCTCGTTATATATGTTAATCCGGAGCTGTTGTTTATAGTTGTCACATGTTTTTTGTGTAAATTATAATAATTAGCTTGTAATCTTGTTTGGTATGAGATAATGGGTTTAAAATTATTGTATATATTTTATATTGTTTTATATTTATTCATGAAAACTAAAAAGTATACAAGTATGTTGTAAATGAGTTCTGAATGGCATTTTTCAATCCCATTTGAGTTTCTAAGTCAAAAATAGATAGTGTACCTGTGATGTCCATATTACTTGGTGTTACAAAATTTTCAGATAAAAGCAATATTTTACAATATGCCAGGTTTTGCGTATTTTGCACAATTCCCAAAAAATAAAATTAATATCTTCTACAGTTTTTCATAATTACCATTTTATACAAGGACATACTTCATGTTAGACATGTGCATACTTGTATGCTAGTGTTTTTGTTCTCATAATTTTATTGGTACAAAATACGTCATGCATCCAATTAGCTTTATGAAGTTTAAAGTAATACTGCATTTTAATTTGAAAACTTTGTTTTTGTTGTATGACATTTCAGTGCAAAACTGTGTTTGTCATTTCAAACTTAAACTGATAAGATGTGTGTATTTTTTTAAAATTGTGTTCTCTTTGAACAAATTCACATACATTGACTTATATAATTGTTGTTCAGTTTTAAACGCATGTTCATTTATATTAGTCATCATAATAAATCAAGAATCTTTATCAGCATTTCCATTATTCTGTTCAGTATAAAATGAGAATTAATTCTTCTACGTAAAAAGACATATGCAGAGGCATTTATCTAGTGGTGTGATCAGCAGTTTAGTGTGTATTTTTCTTCATTAGACCGCATATGTTTTTTGCTGTTATGTGTTGCGGTACTCTTTCCTTACGGATTTTAGCATAAATAAACCTGGGCACATAACTCACATAAAATACCTGGCAATATAGAAAAGCAACATAACTTGTCCATTTACTCCTAGATCTATCAGCAAACATGTTTATTGATAGATAAACAACATGCACATTTCGAAAAAACAATATTACATTATGTGGAGGTAGCAAGTTGCCTCCATTTTCTGATAAAAAACAGTCAAACACTCGCCTAATAAAAATGTAGGGCTAAAAAATTAACAAAAGAAACAAAGATTAGAAAGCTCATGGTGAGCTATTGTGATTGCCTTTTGTCCGTCTTGTGTCGTCTGTCATGCGGCGTCAACATTTACCTTGTTAACACTCTAGAGGTCACATTTATTTCCAATCTTCATGAAATTTGGTCAGAACATGTGTCCCAATAATATCTTGGACGATTTCGAAAATGGTTCCGGTTGGTTGAAAAACATGGCTCCAGGGGGCGTGGCAGTTTTCCTTTTATGGCTATAGTAAAACCTTGTTAACACTCTAGAAGTCACATTTTTAGTCCAATCTTCATCAAACTTGGTCGGAACATGTGTCCTAATAAAATCTTGGACAAGTTTAAAAATGGTTCCGGTTGGATAAAAAAACATGGCCACCAGGGGGCGGGGCAGTTTTTCTTATATGGCTATAATAAAACCTTGTTAACACTCTAGAAGTCACATTTATTGTCCAATCTTCATGATACGTAGTATAAACATTTGTTCTTATGATATCTTGGATGAGTTCGTTGGTTGAAAAACATGGCAGCCAGGGGGCGTGGCAGTTTTCCTTATATGGCTATAGTAAAACCTTGTTAACAATCTAGAAGTCACATTTATTATCCAATCTTCATGAAACTTGGTCAGAACATTTGTTCTAATGATATCTTGGATGAGTTTTAAAATGGTTCTGGTCTGTTGAAAAACATGGCCGCAAGGGGGGCGGGGCTGTTTTCCTTATATGGCTTTAGTAAAATCTTGTTAACACTCTAGAAGTCAGATTTTTGGTCCAATGCTCATGAAACTTGGTCAGAATATTTGTTCTAATTATATTTGGGCTGGGCTGAGTTCGAAAATGATTGCGATCCGTTGAACAACATGGCCTCCAGGTGAAAACTTGTTGACGCTTTATTTGCCACATTTATTGGTTAATCTTCATGAAACTTGGTCAGAACATTTGTCCAAATGAAATCTTGGCAGAGTTTGAAACAGGGTCGTATGGGCTCAAAAACTATGTTACTAGGTCAATTATAAAAAAACATGTTAAAAGTCACTTTTTTGGTCCAATCTTCATGAATCAGCGTCCCTTTATAGCTCTCCTGAGCACAACGTGCTCATGGTGAGCTATTGTGATCGCCTTTTGTCCGTCGTGCGTCGTNTATGTCGTTCATTGTGAGATTTTAAAATCATTTGGCACATTTTTTCACTATCATTGGATGGTTTGTTGCGCGAAAGAATTACGTCGATATCTCCAAGGTCAAGGTCACACTTTGAGAAAATAGATTGATTTTTTTTAAATTTGACACAAGGGGGGTAACTAGAGGCAATCAGTAACAATGCACATTTTCATTTGTCTCCCTTAATCATACTTTTTTTTTCAAATTGAAAACCTGGTTTTGTGACAATTTTGTCCCTTGCTCTTCATTAGACCGCATATGTTTTTTGCTGTTATGTGTTGCGGTACTCTTTCCTTACGGATTTTAGCATAAATAAACCTGGGCACATAACTCACGTTAAATACCTGGCAATATAGAAAAGCAACATAACTTGTCCATTTACTCCTAGATCTATCAGCAAACATGTTTATTGATAGATAAACAACATACACATTTCGGAAAAACAATATTACATTATGTGGAGGTAGCAAGTTGCCTCCATTTTCAGAATGAACTTGTGTCGTATCATGGACTCGTATGTATGTATATGTATATCATCGATTGGTCTGTTCTTGTTCCATTTGATAATTTTCGATTGTAAATGCATCTATACTACATGGTCACATTTTAAAGGGATGTGTTCACTGTTTGATAGAGTGAAAACTTTCATGTTTGATAGAGTGAAAACTTTCATAAAATTTCAGATTAAAACAATAATAAATGCATTATATTCAGACAAGCGAAATAACGCTTCTGAAAAAGAATTTAAAGTTTTGCTTGGTTTATGGATAATCATCAATCAAACTCGGTAGAAAGATAAAACGTTTCTATCGCTTTAAATTGCTTGGTTAACTACAGAAAAACAGGACTTTGTATTGTATATGTACATGTACATTACAATGGCCGAAACCTAGATGATATACCCCTTGTTTGTAAGGGAGATATAAATGGCCTTGTAATAAATGTGGTATTTTTTCGAACATCATAACAATTGCTACTTTTCTGATAAAAAACGGTAAAAGACTCCCCTAATAAAAATGTAGCGCTAAAAAATTAACAAAAGAAACAAAGATTAGATAGCTCATGGTGAGCTATTGTGATTGCTTTTTGTCCGTCGTGCGTCCTCCGTCGTGCGGCGTCAACATTTACCTTGTTACACTCTTGAGGTCACATTTATTGTCCAATCTTCATGAAACTTGGTCAGAACATGTGTCCCAATAATATCTTGGACGAGTTCGAAAATGGTTCCGGTTGGTTGAAAAACATGGCTTCCAGGGGCGTGGCAGTTTTCCTTATATGGCTATAATAAAACCTTGTTAACACTCTAGAAGTCAAATTTTTAGTCCAATCTTAATCAAACTTGGTTGGAACATGTGTCCCAATAAAATCTTGGACAAGTTCAAAAATGGTAATAATGATATCTTGGATGAGTTTTAAAATGGTTCTGGTCTGTTGAAAAACATGGCCGCAAGGGGGGCGGGGCAGTTTTCATTATATGGCTATAGTAAAACCTTGTTAACACTCTAGATGTCGCATTTTTGGTCCAATGCTCATGAAACTTGGTCAGAATATTTGTACTAATTATATCTTGGCTGGGCTGAGTTCGAAAATAATTGCGATCCGTTGAACACATGGCCTCCAGGTGAAAACTTGTTGACGCTATGTTTTCCACGAAACTTGGTCAGAACATTTGTCCCAATGAAATCTTGGCAGAGTTTGAAACAGGGTCGTATGAGCTCAAAAACTATGTCACTAGGTCACTTATAAAAAAAAACATGTCACTTTTTTGGTCCTATCTTCATGAATCAGCGTCCCTTTTTTCAGAATAGTCTAGTTCCTTTGGCTATCAGGTGAGCGCCTTAAGGCCCATGGCTCTCTTGTTTGAAGACTTGACCTGATAAAGGGTACGAACTTAGAGAACAATAGGGTAGACCTAAATGAACGAGACATTTGTCCATATGGCACGGATATCCCCACATTCCAGTTAAAGCCTTTTGTCTAAAAACCCAGCTTATGTTAAACTCGAGCTGTTTAGGGAGACTTTGATTTATAAGTGTGACCTTTACCTTTGAGGTAATGAGACAGGTGACACTCGGTCTCCTCATCGAAGTCGTGGTTAGTTGTCTTACAATTGAATGATAGAGTTAAAGCCTGGGCCCGTATTCACCAACCCATTCTTAGACAGAAGTATAAAGAATAGACCAAGAAATCATACTTCAGAGTTTGAATAGATTCAGGCTATCAATGGTGCTTATGTCATTAGCACACTGTTCAATATGAAGACTTGATGTAATTTGAGGAATCTAATGTCAATTAAAACTAAAAAAAAATAAAGAATATTATAACACTTTTTTCAGTTTTAAGAATATTCTTTAGTCTAAGAACTGGTTTGTGAATACTGGCCCTGGAGAAGCTGTTTTATAGCCATATTTGACCTTTGACCTCTAACTGTGATCCGGACATAGGGAAACAGGGAAACATAGGGAATCTGTTAGGGAAACAGATTTTACACAAGAAATGCCGTGTCCACGTGGTTGTCATTTGCTCATCTTTGCACAAAGTGCTCATGGTGAGTTTTGTGATCGCCTTTTGTCCGTTGTGCGTGACTCGTCAACATTTACCTTGTTAACACTCTCACGCCGGGTATGCGGATACTTTGATGACGGATGGCACTTCAATGACAGAGAACAACAAAAGCCACGCGCAAGGGGTGAGTTCTTCAGCTTTTTTGCATTTATGTTCTGTTCATTTGGTTTTAAGACACGGAACTTTGTATGGCTGATTAATGGTATAGCACTTCGTATTGCGAAGAAAGAAATTCGCGGAAAAATGGTGAATTATATTTTTAAAAAATGAAGATAAAATTCCATCGATAATCATCATGAATTGGATGATCAGAACATATTTTAACAAAATAAACATACTTGGAAATAAATCAAGAACCTGCTTTCTATTCGAAATAAAAGATCAATATGTCAATTTATGTTTCATTTTAGTTTTCTAACGTATTTGAGGAAATTCAGATGTTTTAGAATCGCATGCACATTTTTCATGAGCACTTCGTTTACCGATCATCTCAATGACAATGGCACTTTCATTCCCGATTACTGGACACTTTCTAGATCTCACACACTCCTATTAGTGAATCAAAAATGCAGAATTCGCCATGGAATACTGTTTTAGTAAGCAGGCAATAAATAAAAATGTATGTACTATCGTCAATTAAAGACGAATTACCGAGACATGTTTTTGATTCCTTTGGAATATGATTAAGATATTGTATAAATGTGAAAGATAAATGTGAAACAAATTCGATATGTCTAATGTGTACAGTATATATATGACCATATATTTTCCAGTTTTCGAGTCAACCGACCGCCTGATCTACGCATTGATCACGAGCTTAAACATTTTTAAATTACGTTCTTTGTAACGAAACGGTTGATCTAAAGCATGAATCTTTATGTCCTAATGAAGGTTCTACGGCCATTCAGTTCCTTCGGCCATTTACTTATATATTAGATAGTTGGTTCATTTTTAAAGTTGCCCATACAGCACCTGTCTATATTCCATATGAAGAGAGTAATCGAGGGTCATTGGATGTCGTCAATTTATTATTGATATGCGTTAACGGTTAAAAGTGTTCTTTGTTAATTTAATGCAAAAATCACTGTTACATTTTTTTTTATTTCTTATCATCAGATGTATTACATAAATTATGATCACTTACAGAATTATACATATTGCGTTTAGGCACGATTTAATTCTTACCCGTGTTTCTTCAAACTCAATCATTACAGTGATTTAGGGTCAGGTGATTCGCACTTCGAGCAAACGTTATCGTTGCGTAAAGGGAAGTGCTCCCTACAAGCAGAGCTCAAAATAACGGGAGTTTTTCCATTCTCTTTTTTTGTGAGCGAAGCTCACAAATAATGCAGACGCAATTTTGCAACTCAGTATGCCTTAGCTACGGTAGGGCCCGTAACCCATGACTGCCTGTGTGGATAACTCCAGTCAAATTTAACAGACGACAAATGCTTAAAGCGTTTCTGTTTATACGTACACTGCAACGACGACAGCCTGTAATTATGTAAACAATAGGTTTAAGATCTTGTGGGACATATTGGCCAGTCTAGTGTTTAAATCAGCTTGTGCGATTACATTGGTAAGTTTATCATTGAAATCTGTACATATTGGCTGCTTTCAGGGAAAACGAGGCTTAATGCTGCATTCAAATCTGTCATGTGGGCAAAATTGTGTCTCAATAATTTAAAGAAAATAGATAGAGTATTAGATACACATATCACAACATGTACATGATTATAGGCTTGTTTCTATAACATAAATATGAGGATAAACAGTCACACACATCTCGACCTGTGCTTGAAGACACACTCTTTAAAATTTTAATGTGCTGTGTTCATTTCAAACTTGCGATATAAAAAGCTATAACATAAGTTTGAAAACTGAGTTGCGAACAAATCAGTGCCTTCAGCGCTTTGATTTATTTTGTTGCTACGCATTACAATAGTCTTGATGATGCGATTCGAATAAGCACCAACGATATAGGATTTTATGAAGAACAAAGGTGTATTTGCCTCTTCACTACCGTTATCTAGAGCCCTGCTTTAAGTTAAATTAAACACGAATGTGTTGATACACATGATCCGCCGTATTTTCATTTCTCTGAATCTCAAATTACCAAAAAAAACAAGTTCATTATGTAGATAATTATTTCCGGTAATCACTTGAAACATATTTCTTCAATAATAAGCAGTTTAATCTTGTTTTAAAATTGTAATATNGGGGGGGGGGGGGAGTTTTCCTTATATGGCTATGGTAAACCCTTGTTAACATTCTAGAAGTCTTATTTATAGTCCAATCTTCACGAAATCTGGTCAGAACATTTGTGATATGTTGTCCGATTTTAAAAATAGTTCCGGTCAATTGAAAACCATGGCCGCCAGGGACGGGACAGTTTTCCGTATATGGCTATAGGAAAACATTGTTAACCCTTTAGAAGTCACATTTTTAGTCCAATCTTCATGAAATTTGGTAAGAACGTTTTTTTTTAATAGTATCTGGGCCGAGTTAAAAAATGGTTCTGGTCCGTTGAACACAATGGCCGCCAGGGGGTGGGGCAGTTTTTCTTATATGGCTTTAGTAAAACCTTGTTAACACTCTAGAAATCTGAGAGTATTAAAACATTATTAAAACATTTGTATAAAGTTGCCTTCCCGCATTACTAGAATTTATAAATGCGCAATAAACACTTACATTAATACTGTATCCAATCATACATCCCGCAAACGAAGTTTGAGAGGGGGTATGTTAAATCATTCCGTCGCTCTGTTTTTTTCACTTAGTCAGTCAACATAAATGTTAAATGTTAGTTTGTAAAAAAGTATACAATTCTCAAACGATTTAATATTCAAATACGTTATCAGAATAAAGTATATATGTGCATGACTTCTTTTGTATCCCCAGTAGTTTACACATTCCTGAGTTTTCCACGTTGACTCAGCACAAACCTCTTAGCGCAAGGAAGCCTTAACGCAAGAGCTGAGGCAACTAATCGGTTATCTGGAAAACATACCCCATGCCGACAGTTATATCAAATGAGAACCGGGTTCAATCCCCGTTCCTGGCGCATGTGAGTTTGGTAGGTGGTCATCATACTGTACAGGTGGGTTTTCTCCGGGCACTCCGGTTTACCCCACAGTATAAGACCACACCAAAATTGAATAACGTCCAGAAAAAACTAAATAGCTGGAAATTGCAGCTACAATTAAAAAAATCTTCCCAACTTTCGTGAGTCTTGTAAGCAAATTAGGTAAGAGTGCTGGAACTCACTCCGGGTCTCCACATAATGTTGTCTCTGGTTCGAAAGGACCGCATACACTTCGAAATACACACGTGACTACAGGGCATGACTTGAACACGCTTTATAGAGGACCACTGGACAATGTTGCACACACATTGTTGCGGTTTCAGAGATTAAAACTAATTTACTATATAAGTCTGTATAAATCATGTGACCCCTGGTTCGCGTCCAGTTTTGACTCCAGGGACATGATTTGAACACTTTTTGTAGAGTACCCCTAGCCAATATTACACGTCAAATATTAGACCTCTGAGTTTCAGAGGAAATGATGTTCACAGTTATTTACTCTATACGTCTATATACATCAGGTGCCCTCTGGGGCGTGGTCATTTTTTTTACCAAGGGTCATGATTTTAACACTTTCTTAGACATATTTTATCAAATATAACACAAAACAAAATGATGAATGTTAAATTTAAAAACAGTTGGAAATCCGATGGTACCGGTAGGTTTATGTCAGACTCCTCGGGGTCGTAGTAACCCAGGTCACTGTGGCGTTCCTTCACTCTTCATTCATGGGTAAATCGGCCCGGTTGCTCAAAACTTTAACAGCCAGTTAAGCTTACAGCCGGTAATTTTTGGATCAAATTATTTATGTGACTTAATAGTTTACCATTTAATAGACGTGTAAATTGTAAACAAATGTGTTTGCTTTAATAGTTTGCATATGTCTTATAATAACATTGCTTTTAATATTAATTTTATTTGGGTCTCAAGTTAACAGACCGTTACCTTAACTGGCCGTTAACGTTTTGAGCAACCGGGCCCTGGCATATATCTAACATACTGTCATCGAAGTAATCGTTTTCCGGTTCAGAAGAACTCCTTTGTTTCTTCGGAATACCGTATGGCAGAGGTATTCGAACCTGAGTCTGTCAATGTTAATATCCAAATCTTGATTTTCGAATTCCACAAAACACGAAGTATATTAATTGACAAAGTGGTATTCGTTATTTTCCTGTTTGCCGAATTGTAATTTCAGTGTTGTCACATAAGTTACAGATTGTCCTTGCGGTGATGTTTGTTCGTTTGTTGTCTGCGCCAAAGGGGTTTTTAGGGAAAAAAAACAGCTTGGTGTTTTGGTGACAGGAAACGTTGCCGACTTGAAGTTTTCGGTGTATAGTTAACCTTTTAATTTTTGCATACAGAACTGGTGTTTTAACAACGCATAGTCGTTTGGCTGCAGGTGATTTAATAGGCATTTTGTTCGATCAGATTGTACAACAAATACACCATTGTATTTTGACCTTTTTTATACCGACTTAGTCGACTCTTGATTTGGTACCGTATCCTTCTTCAAAAACGTCCCCTGAAATGTAAATTGGTAAAGTATTAAGACGTGTTTCCAGTTACACAAAGTGCAAAAAAAAGCTTCGACTTAAGAACATTTCTTGGTGTGATGTGTGTACATTTGCTATGATACCGTCACTTTCACAAATGTCTTATCTTATACCTGTTTCACAATTTTGTGTTTAATCTCAAAGCTAACTACGCCGTTTATAAAATAATTTATATATCGACTACCTATCATACCCTTTAAATACCAAACAAGCAATGTTTTTCGCCTTAATAACAGTTAAACAGCGCAGATGAAAACATCTGGGTATTTTTTTTAAATATGGTAACAAAAAAGAAATAAAATAATATTCTAAAAAGAAATTTAAAAACAAATTCAGAAACAGTGACGATAAACATTTTTTCTACCCAGTCAAGATTTTATCAATTATGTATTCATGTTTATAGTAATATAATAGATACGCTTTGAGGTCAATTCAAACTTATTGTTATGTGTAACTACTAGTATATGAGAAAGTGGAATTTGAATAATTTAAACTAAAAGAGAACTACGGAATTCAAGTAAGAGATTAACATGGGCGTTCTAACGATATTTGCGCATAACGGCAAAACAGTATTATACAGCATTTAAAAATGAATTGCTTATAATAAGAATTAAGTGTATATCCTGTACAATAGAAATGTCTTTATATGAATCAACAAAATACAGTTGCATTTCCCTGGAACATTTGACTGTTTTCATAAGTGGTCATCTATAATATGAACGATGGTATCTTTAAACGCAGAACGCTAAGTTTTGAGAGATGGGATGGTAACTGCACAAACACATCTTTATATAAATACATTAATGCCTTGCATATGTTTCAAAATATAGAATTTTTTATCCACTTTTCATTCTGCTCCTTGAGCAATACAATGATTAAGGGCTATTGCATGGCCAATCTTAGTATTCCAAGTATACTGACAAAACATTGTCCTTATTTCAGGACTAGCCTGGACTCATGTACACATACCAAGTGTGCTTTTTGCATAAACAACAGTTACGGAAAGTGGGGTTACTGTGCTCAACAGTTATGAAAATGGGGGTTAATTTTCGAATTTTGATGCATATAGTGCGATTGCCTTTTGGAAGCATCCTGGTGTTCAGGCAAGGGACACTATGATGGTTCTTGAGTCCACCTTTCCATGAAAACTGCTGAGAAAACCTTATATATGACCTAAAAATGCACAAACAATGAGCCGTGTCAATCGTAAACAATCAGGAACTTGCGTATTAAGTCGTCAATAACTTTTTTAATATTGATAATGCAGCTACAGGATTTATACCGAGGTTAAATATCTATCAGTATCACATCTTGCGCGTATGGATAATGTCGAATAAGTATGGTAAATGTACAAACCTTTCAAAAGTTCAGGCGAAAAAATCGAAATATCAGCCGTTGGCCGCCATTTTGAACAATAGTTAATATTTTTCTCACTTACGCCACAACAGTTACTTGCGTACCAACTACCCCCTGTCTATGTACAGGCGCATTAGACAAATTTACAGACCAAATATCAAATATTTGAGCCGTGTGGTTTAAGAGGAGGATGTTTTTTTAAGTTTCCTATTTGAAAATATATTTAAAGCTCTGATGACCTATATATGCAGAGGACCGAAACGATTTGAAAAAAAAATGGAAAGAGGGTCTTAAAAAAAAAAATCTGTAAAGTTTCGTGAAAAATTAGAGATATTATTTAAAGCAAATTGTTGACGATGGACGACTAATGACGCTGGACGCCGGAAGGCCACCTACCATAACATCACACCATACGCACAACTTGCCCAGGTGAGCTAAAAAGAAGTAAAGATATATGTTAATAAAACAGTAACTACACTACGCTAATTGCAGATCATACTCAATATTGGAAACATTAAAATAACATGCCCCCACATTCTCCTAAGTTTGGATAATCTTTAGACGTATTAAGCCTATGCCTTGCGGCGACAGATAAACCCACAAAACAATCGAGTTTAGCATTTTCGTGGACATGTTATTTAACGTTCAATATATTCCAATGCAATCAACATTCAATTATCTACCAGTTTTAATTTGTTTTAGAAACACTCATATGACGTTCATCTGAATCAAATTTTTATGTTTTAATAAGCATACCCCATGTTCATCTTGGTTGCGAAAACACATTTGCGTTTCCAAAGGGCTGGTATAAACAGTTATTGTCTCCCTTTCATGAGAAACTCTTGCGCGATATTTCCATCGAAATAATAAATACTATATATTATGTTCTCAGTAAATGGAGACTATTAACATATATTAACATAACACACATTCAACTCCAGAAACTCTATCAGGAAAGAAATGCGTATCCACTACTTGCATTACTGAACACCAACTTATGCATACAATCAATAAAACTGGGATCACCGCCTTGGAAAGTTCAATGCAACGCATTGTGGGTTTAACCATTTGCATGCTGGGAAATTTGTCGTCTGCTAAAATATTGTCTGCTAAATTTTTAAAATCAACATTTTCTTCACTTTTTTTCAAAGACCACTATCAGAATAGCAAACAGTTTTGATCCTGATGAGACGCCACGTTTTGTGGCGTCTCATCTGGATCCAAACTGTTTGCAAAGGCCTTCAAAATTCGGTTCCAGCGCTCAAAGGGTTAACACCGTTTGGTGGGTAGCCGAAAATCCGGTTAAGAACAGACGTTATAACAAACCAAATGCGCGTATAAAATGATCTTAATCAAATGTACATATGGAGACAGAAAATAAACGGTAAATGACATGCGAATCGAATACAATTACCCTCAGACAATGTATTCTGGTCGTGTTAAAGGACATATCTTCCAATTATCAACTCTACCTCTTTTATGTGCATAGGCAGACAGTATTATTGGAAAGAATCCCCATGGTTTGACTTGTGAATAAGTGGAGTGTTACACTTTTAAGTGTTACTTTGTTCCATATTGTTTTAAAATTAAGTTCTCTGGTATAAAGCTAAAATTTAGTTCTCTGACATTGAGATAAAACAGTAAAATATCAAAGAAAAACAGGCCAAAGTCTTATATTTTCTTATCTTTTAATTTGTCTAGCTATGCTTTAAAACTCACCACAGGCGTTATAGGATTTAACAAATTTCAGGGGGAGGACCCCCGGACACCCCGTCTTTTTGTATACGGGCTTTCAGCTCAACAAATGATAGCAACGCCCCTGAAGTCTACCCACATCATTTTAGTGTACTAGTGTCTTAAGTATCGGAAATCTATTAAAACGATTAGAGGATTTAATCAAAAATAAAAGGTCTATCAGTAAAAGATATCAAACTATCTACTAAGCGATGAATCTACATTCAATTGTTGAACAAACTAGGCGTTAAGAGATCGTAAGTATTCATCCACATAACAGACAATAGCTCTACTGCTTACAGCAGTTTCAAGTATAAAACACCCATACATGATTTAAAAGAAACGCCAAATTAGGTATTCATAATCGAGAAAAATACCGAAGTAAATTTGTCACTCTCGTTAGACGGTATTAAGTATTTGGTTTTGAATTTAAAGTTTGTACTATTTACCATATATTAAAACAATAACACTCTCAACAGTATTCAAAATACATTATCGTTGCTTATCGTGTTCAGTAATATTTCCGATGTAGTTATGCCTCTTTAAGGCAGAAGACATCACGTTTTAGTGTTCTGTGCGCACAGTACAAAATCACTTGTAAGTTTTACTTTATTAAATAACTTCCTTATTTTTTTGCATTAAGACCCGACGTTATGGATTGATTCAGGATGTTTAAATTAGTCGGAGTACTTGTGTGGTTAACAGGTAAAAACCGTTTGTATAGGTTTTTTTAACCATAGGACCAGAATAATAATAAATCAGTCAAACTATTTAAATCGATATTCAGGTTTTTGGCTAGTGCTATGTTGTATGTATACCATATTGTCTTGTATTGTAAGCGTCTTGAGGTTGATGACAAGCATTTATCTTCTTATGCTTTTTCCGAGTTTTATTATTCCTATATTAACTGTAAAAGCGATGCAAATTACCAATAGACATTAAATTTATCTCACAACTAGTATCTGTTACGTTAACACATTTTTTACCAATTTAGTACATAATAGTTTATACGTTTAAAGCTGAACTTGCAAGGGTTTTTTACATTTGTTGTCAGTTGATGTTACTGCGTCTGCTTTATGTAAAACATGTATGCTGAAACTGAACTTTTAAATTTCAAATAATATTTTTCGTTAATGGATAAGATGACAGTGTTGTCAATATTTTAAAGGCTTTCTTGACCATGAATATTAATGTTAGGTTTCAGTTACGGAGTTACCGTAGAAGAAGGGGAGAATATCACGCTTCGTTGCGATATTCGAAGTGCGAGTAATCCCCAATGGGAAGGTCCACCAGCTGGTATTTTGTATGCACATCAAGGAATACCAAAGTTTAACCCAAATTTACCACCTGACAAACTTCAGCGTATGACTTGGTCAAATAATACTATCGATTTGATACTTACACCAGTAAAGCGACTTGACGCAGGTAACTACACGTGCGTTGTGGGTGGAACAGGTGGCGGAATATCAACGTTTACGTTAGCAGTTCGTGTAAAACCATCATTGCCTCGTATACTGAACGCCGACTCAGGCAACATAATACGTTTCGAACCTGACAAACCCATTAACATTTCATGTTCATCTGAAGGGGGCTTTCCACTGCAGACAGTTACCTGGTTTCGCATAGGCACAAACAACACTATCCTTGTGCCAGGCCCAAACTTTGTCAAGGAATTTGATGGTTTGTTCACCGTCATAAGCAATCTGCCTTTCACACCTATCAGCGCGGACAATGGAGCAATTTTCGTTTGCCAGTCGTCGTTTCCAGACCCTCCACAATTGCTGATGTCAACGAACGTCACTTTGGTGTTTAATTGTATGTGACATTATGATACAACTTAGTTTTGATAGTGTATTTGTTACAATCTTCTTCTAATTAATACTTGGTTCAGTAATTTAAAATGTACACTGGTTAATATTACTCTACTCTGCACACATATATTACCTTTTATTAAAGTTAAGTTCTCACTATCGAGTATTCAGATGACAGAAACTGCCATAGTAGGAGTCGTTACAAATGTAGCAAACGGTTCGTCTTCTTGATTCCGACCTGTTAATATTTCTATCAGTTGGTTATTATATGGACATGGGCTTTGCATACCCACTGAAGAAATGTATGTTATAACAAGAAGCTGAAGGTTTAGAATGTACGGGATTTACAGATGAGCGTTATACAGGTCATATATTAGGATTTGGCTGATTCAATTAACATTTAACTCTTAAAGGGACTTGTTCACGTTTTGATAAATTGACAAAACTGAAGAAAAAAAATGTTTCAGATCTGCAAATTTTCGTTGTACTTATGATATTTGCGAGAAAACAGTAATACTGAACATTTACCATGCTCTTAAATATCCATTATATGCCTCTTTTGACGATTTTAAAACATGAAAATTACAAAACGTTACAAACGCGAAACGATTTAATAATTTGGAGAGTTCTGTTGTTATCGTTACTTTTTTGACATTATTGGATTGCTAGACTTTTACTCCAAGGTTCAAAGGTTCGAGTCCCGGTGTGGATTTTTTTTTCTTTCTTAAATTTTTCTTCTTGTTTTATTCTGGAGCTATTTAGTTCCGATGTTTACATTTATCAATTTAAAACATTTCCATTTGCATTTAACTCAATTTCACTATTTAAATAAAATGTTGAACTAAAAAATGCACTGTGCAAACGGAACGTGAATGCCAGTATTTGATGTATTGTAAACAAGTAGTATGATTTTAAGTCTTTGCACGATATTTTGAATAAACGATGTATACTAGCAATGCTGTAGGTAACGCGCTAGTAATATGTATTCGTATTGACAGCACTATGGATGAATACTTGACTTATATAGATCCACCGGACGTCTCTGTGCTGACAAGAAATGTATCAACCTTTAATAAGACATTGACGCTGACATGCGATGCTTCTGGTTTCCCCGCTTCATATTCGTTCAGCCACTCGTGGATCCAAGAATGGCCTGGGTACGGTCACGTTAAGGAATGGACGAGTAATGGGAATGAATTAAAGATTGACCATGTAACATATGCAAATACCGGTTTTTACACATGCTACGCTAGCAACGGAATCCATCTTCCCAACTCAGATAAACACTGGATGCAAGGTTCTGGTTTTTTATTTGTGCGAGGTAAGTTTTAATTGAATTGTTTTAGGTGCATGTTCTGTAAAATACGGTCTATGAAAGTAATTATTCTATAAACTGTATTTATTTGTTTAATTTTATTATCATATACAATTTTTTTGCCGGTAAAACATGTGATCAGAAAAGAAAATGAAAGTATGATGCTTTTAATTATTTGTTTTGTTTTATTTACATGATATCGTTGTTGTTGTAGTAGTATTCGTAATGGTTATTTATTGAAATCATTGTTTTTGGTTATGGAAATTACCTTAACTTATTTAGCATTACATTAAACATTTAACAAAGGCGTTGTTTCAGCCGAGCCTGTCATTACTGAACCTTCGGTACAAGAGGGAAAGGAATTGACTGTGATTGGAAGAAAAGGATCTTTGGTCATAATATATCTCGAAATATATTCAAATGACGGACAACCATTTATTTCAATCTTCAAAATAGTAAATACAACTACCATTCAAACACCAACAATCAAAATTCAAATGTCTGCCACATCCATACAACTTCCGGTGTACAACCATATCGTGTCTACCCAAGGTTTCAAGGCAAATGTGTCGGTCTATTTCGATAATCCTTCGGAGGCATTTGGTGTTTACAATATAACGGTACGAAACGATGTTGGCGTCAGCAGTATTCAAGTAAACATTCGTGAAGATCAAGATGGTAAGCATTTTTTTTTGTAGTCGATTTTTGTTGTGCTATGTATCTGTTAAATTATAAAGCCGTGAAGTTAAATTAAATGTTTCTGTGTTACTTGTACAAGTTTTATTGTTTTGATATATGTACCCGTTGAAGGCACTGCAGAAAACGTCTCCCAAACAGGACAAAGCAAAATACAGACAGGACCGATAGCCGGAGGAACGATTGGAGGATTCATATTTGGAATACTCATCGGTGCTGCTGTCGTATTCCTGATAATGAAGCGAAGAATACAGACTCCGACTGGTATGTGTATGATATAATTGAGTCATATATTTGCAGCTGAGATATTTAGCAATGCTTGGCTTTATAATTAGATTCGGAGTACAATAACTGTCGCCTATTTCAAAAGTTCTAAGAATAACAACATGTGGATTATAATTCGTCATTATGTTTTTGATGACAGAAATGTAAACTATATGCATTCTAATATATATCACCCACACATTATCCACAAATTAAATATATATTTTGGTCATCATTTAAATCAATAAATTAAAAACAAAACTTGACTCCATCTCAAGTCATTAAAATTGAGAGATTGCCATGTAATTCCTTATAATTACAGTGCGAATGTAAGCAAAACAAAACGTAAAGTTTACTATAATTATATAAATATATATATGTTGAGAGGTATAATTTATGGTACAGCCGTGAAGAGTGATGTCTACCGAGGCCGAAGGACCCCAAGTAGAGGATGTGTGCTGATTTTTATTTTTAGGATTGCGTATTATAAATTTTCTGCGTTTTTCATAAGCTGTATTTTATCAGAGGCATATTTTGTTTTACAGATGCCGAGCAATCATATCAACAGACAGTTACAAGGTACAATCCTATATATTCGTATACATGTAATTAAATATTGCCGTATGTTTGGCTTACATACTCAATATGCGACGCGTGTTATCATGTCTGTGCATTAAAAACATCACGCAACAGCAAAGACAACACTTTCTTTTAATTCTATACTACCAATTATTATTATATATTCTGCCATCGAATTTCAAATGCTGCACAGGCACTAAGTGGATCATTACCGGTGTATGTTTTTTTATTATGTTTGCCTTGCAGCTCCGAAGCTCAGCTGCCAAATGTGTACGATCAACTTACCCAAGAAAATCGTGCTACCGGATTAGAATACGAGATGATTTAAGGCATCCACTTTTTTACTTCTAGAATATTATGTTTAAGTTCAAACACATTATTTACGGCATTGGATTCACGTATGAGCAAATGGATGGAACTTCAGATCCAAGAACACTTAATGTGTGTAGATTTACTAAAAATAACCGTGTACCCCGATTCATGATGTAATTCACTATCAATGTCTCTATTTCAAATAGTTCAAGCTTCACAATTGACTGTTATTATACAAAATAAGTTTTCTATCTGAGAATACATGAGAATAAGTGTATACATATGTAAATGTATTGGTATATAAATTAGCATTTTATTTCGAATGTGTTTGTTTAGAAGAAAAGCATAATATTACAAAAGCCGCATACTTTATGATCATTATGTTAATTTCATAGACCTGTTATAGTTAAGGGCGTGCATTCCTAATTGTATGAATGCGAAACCTTATCACAGGAGTATAAATATCTACATGATCCATTTTTTTATCCATATTATATTTTGATATCTTTTTGTTATTGAAATGACCCGCACATCATGGAATTTCAGTTTCATTCATAAAAGCATGATCGTAACCAACATTGATTTACTTCACTGAAAGTTTGTAAATTATATCGTTTCTGTACAAACCTTTCGTAAGTCGCTACACATTTTATAATTTGTACCTTAATTATAATACAATAAATCACTAAATAAGATTTTCAACTTGCATAAAACAGAATCTTCTAAAAGACATGTATTTTTTTTTTTTGGGGGGGGGAGTAAGTATACAATATGAATTATAAACTAACAAGACAATTACAAAATACATAGTGAGAAATATAACAACATGTACATATGTATATACATTTAAATGAAACATTAAATTCAATTAAATTATATAAATACAAATATAAACAAAGTGTAACTTAATTGGTTTCAACATGAGATAAATCTTCGAATCATTTCGAAGTCATTTATTTATGGCAAGTGACCAATTGCCCAGATCCGTCTCACTTACACACCTTTACACTGAAGTTAAATTACCAGGTCTAAAAAAAAGACAAAGTTATCGCAAACTAATTAAGATCTACACAATGCGAAACGGCCAGTTTCCCAACAACCGTACGAACCTTCTTCCACCAACAGTTCATGAACAATCCTCTCGAAATCTTAGAAACGCGGAAGACTATACTATTTTATCAAGAAGAACTTTACTTTATTCACGCTCGTTTTACCATCTGCCATTCATCTATGGAGTTCGTTACCTATTGATATACGAAACATTGACACCATTTCGAATTTTAAAACTTCATTGAAACAATTATTTAATTTATGCGAAGACAATCCCCGATACTTCTACACTGAAGATAGAAATTCATCAATTCTACATGCCCGTTTAAGAAATAATTGCAGTAACCTAAACTCGGACTAATTCAATAACCATTGAAAAATAACTCCCCTATGTGCGTGCGGAAACGATATTGAAAATGTTGAGCATTACTTCGTTCATTGTCATTGTCACACCCACCGTTTGCAGCGAATAGCTCTTTTTACTGCGTTACGTTCGTTTCATCCACTTAATTGTGAGATGCTCCTTTATGGTAGCCCTCATTGAATTATAAAAACAACACCTTCATGTTAAACGTACCGGTATTTCAAAAATATCTTATTAATAGGACAAAGCGATTCGTTACTTAGCTAACAATTTTTTCATTTTGCTGGACAGGACTTATTTCTTATTACTATTATTACTATCATTATTAATATCCTTTACCGTATAAGATACCTATAGTATTATTATTACTATTATTGGTAACCACTGTTATTAGTTGTAGAACTATTGTCATCATATAATTAATATAATTATTGCGTTTTATGTTCTTCATTGTATACTGTGTGAATGACATTATTTTCATTTATGTAAGTCTGTCACCACCATCATTTAAAAACTATCGTAAGGGAAAGACCTCGGATAATGTTGAAGAACTTTAGGTCTAACCCTTTTTCCATTATGTATGTTTGGATCAACTGTATATATTTTTTGTACAATGCCATTATTTGGAAATAAAATATGTTGAAAGTATTAAGTTAAATGTATAATTTCAGGTTCACTTATGAAAGTTTCGGTTACGGTTTTCACGAACATTAATAGTTTGGATACTGTCACAATTATTGAATTTAAAAACTTTGTAACTATTAGTTTCACAACGAAATAAATCAACATATAAAACTCTATTTAACAGATTCGTTCCCCTTTTTTCTTCAACAAAGCAAATGTTGAAGTATTAACGTTGATTTTTTTCTTTTTACAATGATTCATGTTGGCGTCACTGTGGTGGCACATACTGAATGCCTATCTAGATTCGATGTCATAGATCACCAGGCAGTGGCACAACTCGTTGCTTTCTACACACACATCGGTATCGATCTTTTCTCTGAGAGAAAATGGATAGGACAGAACAAAAACCGAATAATAACTAAATATTTGAAACAAAAGTTCAAACAAGTTCTTTTCACAATCTTCCTGGTAGGAAATTGCATGTATGCATTTCGCATTTACACAGAGTTTCTGATCTTCTGCTACCACCTTTAAAAATGGATGTCAAATGACGTAAGCGCTGTTAGATCCGGAGATAATCGTCAAATCGGCGTATACAATTTAAATAAACAAAGCCAGAAATGCTGGTGGATTTAAAAAAAAAATTGTTTTTAGCTTTCTTTAATTAATTTGTCAATATTGCCAGTTGGGATTGATTCATACTTTGTCGATTGCGAAACAGTGTTACATTAATTAAAAAATAATATGAGAGATAACAATACATTTCGGAAAATGTACAGATTCTGCGTCTTTAAATGCAACAATTTATGGATATAATTGCGTATTTGCACGCTCATTAGTATAGTGCGTTAAATGTCCTATAGATCTCGCTCAAATACCTTACGCACTGTAACTGATAAGATTTTTTGTAAGACAATTTAGCAATTTAATGTGACGATCGGTGATTACACCGAATAGGTTTGTTGACGAAAAAAAATCGCTCTATATTGTTTTTCAATGCCATAGACTTAAAATATCATGTATTATTGACAAAAATATATAAAAAATATACCCCACGTTTCGCAAAAAAATAAAATTTCACAACTGCACAAAATGAATCGCAAACAACTTCTACGATTGTACACCGGTAGGCGAAACGAGCCCCCGAAAATTAATTTATAAAGTGTTCTAACGAACAGACTTATTGTGGGGCAACATAATGTCCCTTGGATCTTTCTATTTGAAACCTTACTATCCCTTGTCAAGCTTCTGAGGGTTGTATGCGGCTCAGTGATGCAGTAAAGTAATCCGGCTCAAAGTCCAACAAACAGAAAATAATGTAATGTGGCAAAACGATCTACAAAAACACAGCACAAATTGTTATCCCAGCGTGACAACCTGTTAGCACAACTTAAATATGTACTACCTACCATGAAACGTTCTGGAAATCCTGCTAACCGAAGATGGTGACGTTAAAATATAACCGGGGAGCTCGTCAGAGAAGCCGGAATGGTTCTTAAAGCTCAATCGAATCGGAAAGTGCCCTTGCTGATCGATTATCAGCAAGATGAGAAGGTTTTTGCAGACTCCATTGACATAGCCAAGTATTATATGGAATTGCCTCCGTCAAAGGTGATAATACAAATAATTAATTATTATAAGAGAACCTTTCTAAATTACTAGAACGTAAACATGCTCAATATAAAACGAATGCATAGTCAATCATAAACATACGCAAACGAAGTTTGAGAGGGGGTATAATGAAGTCACTCTAACGTTCTTTTTGTCTGTTGGTTGGTTAATTCGCATAAAATATTGAATATACGTTTTTAGAGTGAGAAAACTTTTTTCAAGCCACTAAATTGAATCTTCAAATATGGTATCACCTTTAAATGTAGACGTGTGTGACACTTATTGCATCCCCAGTTATGTACACATTCCTGCGTTACGTAGTATTTGCTGTTGAACACAGTAGACAAATCGTTGCGGATGCATAAGTAACATTTGTGACAAAGATCAATTCAGCATTGTTTACTATCATAAACTTAATATCATGACCTCACCTGTTGTAGAATTGGTACAGGGGAATGTGAATGAAGCAGCATTTTCCCGAGGTTAGACACAGAAAAATCTCTGATCTTAAGGAAACCTTAATACAAGAGCTGAGACAGCTAAACGCTTATATGAAGAAAACCCCAATTGCAGGCAGGTATCTCCAAGGCGATACGCTGACAAAATTAGATTGTTGATATAGATGAAGCAAGTTGTAGTTGCAGGAAAAACGTTAACGTATATAAAAGAATGTTGAATATATATTCTGAGATTTTTATATTATGTTATATCCTTATTTAAGCGGATGTCACTTGTTTATCATAATCAATGTTAAACCAATAACCTAAAGTTAATAAACTAAAATACAAAGTTACACGTAATTCAAGACAAAGATAAAATTTCTTTAACATTAAGAAACGTGAAAGTCGTGAAACATAATTTCTAACGGTGCATAATACTATTTCGCCAATATGATTTTTACTTCGCATTGACACATACCATGCATACGTTCTTTTATTTTTATTTTTAAAGTCGCAGTTTGGCGGCACAAAACTGAGCGTATTCAGATTCGCATTCTGATTCAGTGTCTTATAACACCAGACAGTGACAACTCGTTGCTTTCTTCACAAATATCAGTTTCTTCATAAACTTCAATAGTTGTACCATTGGAACAATACAAAATCTGTTCAGTTAAGTATTCACATTTACATTACATACGCAGATTTTCAAATATTCTGACAAACACCAAAAATGGAGGTCAAATGACGTGCGTGCTGATTCTTTTTACGCCCCTCCCTTAGGTGGTCTGCACATCAGCAATGTGTCTATTTTAATATGTGTCTATTTTAGACACATATATGGGACATAGCCCCTAATTATACACTGACGTGGTTGTGTCGCTTGAACGACATCTGGATTACATGGGGCCATACCATTGCAATTGTGGACCTTCCTATCGGCCCACTTTACTGACGTAACATATTTAGTTACGTACCGTAAGTCACATTCTAGCTTCTGTGCAACCAACTGTCAAGGCATAGAACCTTTACAGTTCAGAGACCACACCTTCTTCGTGTGCACATGTCTTTATGTTAACTTAATAAATCAGGATTGTTATCAGCACACACAACGGACCTCCAATATTGGAATATGAAACTTACCGTTTATATACGTTGAGTGTTGCTTTTGGTCCAACTCAACGTTTTGGGACAGAGTAAATGGCAATGCACACTGCATCATAAAATCTTACAATTTAAATCTAAAATATGGATAACCAGATATAAAAACTTCGCAGATCATTCAACAGTTGTTTCTTAAGTGCCTTTCGATAACTTTAGCTTTCCAGAGGAAATCATAAATACGTTTTAAACAAAATAAAGTTACGTTTGATAAACGGAAGTCAATGTGGAAACCTTTGTTGCGCTATAAATATCCATCCAACTTTGCTATCGGTGGAACACATGGTCGATACAAATTCATTTAGGCTGTCTGCATTACTGATTACGGAAGTATAGTTATATGACATGTAATGATTTTTTCGTAAGACGATATGCGTTTACCTTACATAATTTGAACAACGTTGCACATGTTATTATTGATTTTAGTTTAAATGTTAACTTTATTCAGAAAAGATGTGGATCTATTTTGAAGTTTAAATGCATACAATTATCGATCAAATTGCATATAGGCATGTAGATCAATATTATGCGTTAAATGTGTCATTCTGTTGATCTTTAAGACGAATTGTGCAACTGAACGTGACGACATGAATGGTAGTGATTAAATATTCTCCAAACATAAGAATACAACCATCGTGATCGACAACGACATTAAGGGGGGCATGCGTTCAAGTGATGGTTAGTTGTAATTGANTTTTTTTTGTAATTTAGACGTTATGGAAGGAAAACCGTCCACACATCTTTTACATACGTACGTGACCTTCGAGAAATGTAATGTTAAAATATCATTATCTTTCAAAATACACAGTATTTGAGCATGTGTACAACTACAACACTAGTATAACTAAACCACTGATATAGATCAGAAAAGAACGTCCATTTGTAAGTAAAATCAACCGGACGAAAATTATATATGCTATAAAAACTTCTTTATACATGTTTTGTATCACAATCATGCTCAACAAGGAGAATAACTTTAGTTGAAAACAATTCTAATCACTTTTTTGTAGAATTATTTCATTTGTGATTGCATAAGATGTATAAAGTAAGGAACACTATTTTTGCTATTAACATAAATAAACTCAAACTCAGACATGTCAAACTCCGCCTCGGGCGTCTAAAACTCCGCCACGGGCGGCTCAAACTATAACATGGGTGTCTCAAACTCCGCCATGGGCGGCTTAAACTCCACTACTTGTGGCTTACATTCCGCGATAGGCGGCTCAAACTCCACCATGGGTGGCTAAAACTCCTTTGTGCGCCTCAAAACACAGCTACTGACGGCTCAAATGCTATTCTAGACGGCTCAAAATCTCCAACACAGTATGCTTAAACGTCCAACGTTTTTCTTCGTTCTATTTCTTTTGAACGAACTACATTTAATAAGGTTTATATTCAAAAGTGCTTGGTGCGGCAGTCAATGTAAAACATTTATCAGAAATTACATTAAAAATGTCTATACTTTATTTTGTGATAATGGAGTAAGATCAGAAAACAATCAAAATAAAAAATCGCATAATTGCATAAAGATGTTATTTGAAAAACTACTGATTATCGAATTTCTTGGGAAAATATTTTTTAACAGTCTATGAACCACCATATATTACATAACAGTTTAACTTAAAACTTTTCTGCAAACTGATCCTTTCACAAATACACATGAAAAAACATTGTGTCACAAGGCCATAAAATATGGTTATTCTCTGTTTGTTACCATTAGCACATTGATCATCGTTCATAGATGTATATAAACTGAAAATGTCCTTGTTATTGCATTGTTTTTTAAAAAATTGTATAACCAGTTAAATGTAAAATAGCTTAAAGCAGTATTGCAAAAATTATTGAAGACAACAAAACAATCAATTGCTGTATAAGAACAACATAAATATCTCACATTATAGCATTAAAACAAGCTGTCTTCTGAAGTATATTTGAAACTTACCACAAGCAGTCGTTTGCGCATATACATATTGTTACCGGTATTAATGATTGTATTGTTCAGTGAAATTGTTGAATGTATCAGTATATCAATTTACATTTATCCATCAAATATACTTACATTAATTTTAAAAGCTTACAATACGCATGTCGATATTTTATTTACAATTTGTTGGTGTTATGGTATAAATTATGATGACACAATCTTCATAAATACACAGATAATGCAAAAGCACTGCACACTTACTGTAAACACGATCAACAGATCACCGTAGTAAAAATAATGTACAAGTCTAAAAATATATCAAATTTACGGAAACCATCATACAACCAGTATACTACAGCAACAAATTGCATGTTTTTGCATGTAATAATAATATTTCCGAAAAAGGTACAAATGAACATGAATTAAATCAAGAAACCAGGCCTATTAGGTATACAACTTTACATGTATAGTTGTCAGATCCCTTTTACATTTCTTAACATGTTTACATTTTTTCAATAATTCTTTAAATAAAAGTACAATAATTTACGTTCTTGTCATTAAACAAAATAATAAAAATACATTTCCCATCATGCACACCACATTTTGATGATTTCAATTTTCTATAACAGAACTTCGTTTTATTTTTATTTCAAAAACAGTTATATCTAATTATGTAAATAATTCAACAAACCACTATATATTTGACGTTTTTATTAACAGAAAACATTTCGGGCATCAAAAACTTGGA
Source organism: Dreissena rostriformis (assembly GCA_007657795.1). Taxonomy (NCBI): domain Eukaryota; kingdom Metazoa; phylum Mollusca; class Bivalvia; order Myida; family Dreissenidae; genus Dreissena; species Dreissena rostriformis. The sequence continues at coordinate 75,924 of VMBQ01000621.1, forward strand.
AGTCAATTTCATGCAAAAAGTTATTACACGAAAGTTCAAATAAATGTTCAAGTCTTAAATTCGACAGGCAAACATCAAAAAGGCATACTGCTTCGCATGTATTGCCCCGCAAACGTGCCATTGAACTTGATTGGACCAAACTTGAAGACCTCGGGATGACCGTAGTGGGATTTGTTTGCAGCAAGGTCCGCCTTGCTCCACTGGAAGGGAGGTAACTGGTCCCAGGTCGGTCCACTCTCTTCGATGAATTCTAATCTAATTCTAATTCCAAAAACAAGATGTTTTCTGGTAACATGGATGTTTGTAGATATAAAATGCTCGTTTTTCTTTTTCGTGTACACATTTAATTCTATTTTAATGACCCGCGCTGATATCTATCAATACGACACATGAACACTAAAATGGTACCATGTTAGTGTCCATGTGTCGTATGAATAGACAGCAGTGCGGGGTTATAAAATGGAATTAATTGCGTACACGAACAATTAAAAACGAGCATTTTATATCTACAAACATCCATGTTACCAGAAAACATCTTGTTTTGAAATTTTGGCTTTTGCTATAAGAAACATTGATTTTTTATTGGGTAACTTTATTTTACGAAATACTTTCCGAAATTTTCGTTCATTTTTGAGTATTAATGTTACTTTAAGGTTCTGCATCAAAAGAGCAATAGACAAAAAAAAAAAACAGACGGATTTTCTCTGTCCATTACCTTCATATCAGAACCCCCACGCGAACCATGACCGAGTTCGCCAAACGGGTAGGTACCGTTGGCCGGATTGAGATCACTGCTTGCCGATATGGCATTATCTGCGCTGTACGGTGGTGTGCAGTTGCAGCGGGCCAGTGGGTCGTTTTGGAAATCAATGTATCTAAGGGATAAAACGTGGGACATTATTTTGAAGGCGCTTAAAACGGACATAATGTATGACTAACGTGAATCACTGGGGATGAAAATAGTCTTTGCCATATCTAAATATGCTGTAATTAAATATTTTAAGTTTCAATTTACTGGCTTCATAACAGCCACGTTCTATGTTTTGTTTTTTCACTCCTTCATGCACAGTAGTACAACATGCTAGAATTATATCCTTGCCACAAATAATTTCTGCATAGATTTTAGATCCTTGAACTTGCCATTGTCTCTCTTAAAGATCTGAGCTTGCGGGGATTTGTCCTAGGTGAACCAATCCCCGTACTTGCGTACATTGTCCCAGCCACCATTCTTGTTGGGGATTTCAGGTTAGAAACTGAACCCATTCAATTGAATAGTAAAAATGTGGTTTTTAAATTCATAAAACCAGTTAACAACTGAATAATAATGAATAGTATAATCTTCGATATTAAATTATACTTATTCATTTATCAAAGTCACCTGTAAGAAGATCCTTTTTCAACACAAAACATAGTCAGAAAAGGTTATATCACCAAACATAGAATTGTGCTGTTCAAGGTTTTACCTTTTTCGTTTATTCCACCATAGCACTAATCTTGAGCATAAAACTAATCTACCTGATTTAGAATTGCTAACATTGAAATGTCAATAAAATCTGCGTCATGTACGTCTGTATTAACAGCACTGTCATAACGTAGCATCCGTCTAATGAAGATTTGCTATATTTCAGCTTCTTATGTCAAGTAACAACACAGATGCAAATGGATATAATAATGCTCACAATGAAGAAAGTATCCCCCAGTTAATTGATTTCTATGTAAACAGTTTAAAGTGCATACACAGCACATTAAAACAGTTATTTTCGAAATCCCCGTTCCTTCTTTATTGTCACTTTATTACACTTTAGTTATTGATATTGCACATTAAGGCAGATACACCAGTTCAATGCTCAACCCTTATAATGCCAATGAAGGTGACACTTGCGATGTTGTAGCTAGACCAATAGGACTGCCTCATTAGAAGTTGTGTCTGGTCTTTATAGATCACTGTACCTCTAGAGACAGGCATACAAAAGCATACAGGCTCTTAAAATCGTGGGGATATTGTATTGATCTCCGCTTTTTTTTTGGATCGCCCACTATCCTCCTACACTATTAGCACTAGCAGCTTGAAACTTACACACATGGTAGCCATGAGCATATGTGCGACGGTGACGGTGACGGAATTTTGATCTGACCCCTGGGTCAAAAGTTATGGGTAAATAAATGGGTAAAATGGGTAAAAAAAAACTTATTTTACTAACAGCATGCGACGCACTTGATAATAACTTTTGACCCAGGGGTCAGATCAAAATTTTAAATAGTGCACCGTCGCACATATGCTCATAGCTTCCATGTGTGTAAGTTTCAAGGTCTATCTCGACCATTTATGTCCACCCCAGGGCCATTGATAAAGGTAAGGCAGCTTGGTTCCCGTCCTCTTTCAAAATTATCGAGAGGTCCACGGGTACTACTTCACCGTACCCCAATTTTTTTTCGTACCCAAAATATTTCGTACCCAATTGTTTTTCGTACCCAGATTTTTTTTCGTACCCAAATTTTTTTTCGTACCCAAATTTTTTTTCGTACCCAAATATTTTCATACCCACATTTGTTTTCGTACCAAAAATTGTTTTCGTACCCAAAATTGTTTTCGTGTCCAAATTTTTTTCCCACCCAAAATTGTTTTCGTACCCAATTTTTTTTTCCTACTCAATTTTTTTTTCGTACCCAAATTTTGTCGTACCCAAATTTTTGTGTACCCACATTTTTTTTTCCTACCCAATTTTTGTTTCGTACCCATTTTTTTTCGTACCCACCCCGGGGCCCCACCAACATAGGCCTTGCCCACCCAAAATTGCCTTTTAATATAACATCTATGCGGCGTGGGGATACGCGTCGGCATCTGCCGCGCCATTTCTAGTTGTGTTGTATTATGGCATTAATTTGACGACTCTTGTATAAAGTCTTCTTTCAAAAACTCATGTTTTACTACCATTGTTACATTAAAGGGTATCTCGACAGTTGTTGCTTGTGAAAATTGTTTCCAAAACAGATTTCTCTCATATTAATATGTTTTATTGTTGTATGAATTAGTTGTTTATTGTCTGATACACAATTTTATAATGAAAATAAACTAACATGTCCAGATAATATTTTGGAAACTAAAATGAGAACTATTTTTTAATTATGATTCGCTACTGATCACGACTTTCTTTACTGTTATTTATTGGGTGGGTTTTACAATCATAATTTTGTTCTTTGTGCACGAAGAGTTTAGTGTGAAACTGTTGTATCTTTTTTTAACATTTCTATATACGAAACAGTATTTTCGAAATCAACCCTCGGTATGCATTATTACAACGCATATTACCACAGAAGCTTACCAGTCCAGATGAGATGAGGTAGAAATCGTCGCCGGACTGGAGCGATCCCGGAGAAGAAGACATCGTAATCACTTTACCCGGAACAGTCCCTGAATTTTCAGAGGATATGTGGTGGTTTCCATACGATGTCGATTACTGGAGATGTTCAGAGACATTGATATTGCCATGAGTTGCACAGCAGCAAGTTTATTAATATGTATTATATGATTTTCAGTGGAATACAGAATGTGTTTGGTAATAGACAACTATATTTAAGTTAGACATATCAGAATTTATATTTTCACATAGTGTAAATAGAGAATAAAGATCTAATAACAATCACAATATTGTTTCATTAATTACATTGGTATACGGGTATTAGTTACTTTGTCTCACAAATTCAAATGAATGCAGAATATACACAAATAAAGTTTTGAACATAGAACAATGCACAGTCTCATTAAAACTTTCATTAAACTATAAGGACGCACATATTATGAAATGTGTTTTACCACGGTTATTTATGACGTTATATTCATACATACAAGTACTTCGATGAAGTCACGATACACACAAGTACGAGGTGTATGCGTCCAAACAATCTGCGGGGCACAAAAGTAAAGATAAACGTTCTCGCTATGTTTCATCAAGATTAACAATCGGGCTTAAGAGAAGAAATTTCTCATATGTGACCTGGTGACCCTGTTTTTACATATGCGTCCCAGATTCAAATTAGGCATAGATTTTGTTAAGATAAACACTCCGACCGCCAAAACAAATTAGGATTTAGTCATAAATTTGGCCTCTGGAGTGGTGCCGATTTTTATTCAGATTTGGTCTAGGTTGCTAGTTTTTGACCATACATGACCCAGATTTATACTTGGACAAGATATTGTTAAGATGAATAATCTGACCAAGTTTCATCACCATTGAGGCATACCCAGATTCAAACTCGACCAAGGTGTTGCTCAGATAAACATTCTAAACAAGTTTTATCAAGATTGATCACAAATGTGGCTGCTACAGTGGCAACAAGGTTTTTATAAGATTTGACCACGTTACCTAGTCTTTTAAACATACGTGACCCAGATATAAACTCTGCCTAGATATTGTCAAGTTAAAAATTCTGACTTATATTCAGGTTTGCCCCAAAGGAGGGCCGGTAGGGCGATACGTTCTAGGGAGCGAAGGCCTCATGACGTTATCTCAGAGGCCTCTTCCACTGCCAGTGCATACGTGGTAAAGCCACGTATGCACTGGCGCGCGTTAGATGGTTACGGCGTGCCGGTGCTATCCAATGCGACTTCAAAGGAGGCTAAGCAACCCCATCGTGTATCAAATTGTCCTCCTGCGCTGAATAGTCTACCCATTCCAATTAACCTTCCCGTGTAAATCGCAATCTTCCTGTCGTAAGTACTCTTTCCGTACCCAGCAATCCTCCTGTTCAAAGTAACCCTTCTACCCCAAGTAATCCTCCGACCAAAAAGGATTGAGATGTTTGACCAGGCTGCCCGAGAGCTTGCTATATGATTGGCGGAGCAACTAGTTTGTATTTAAGAGCAAGTTTGAGCGCTGCGCCGGGATGCAAAACTGGTCGGACGCAGAAAGCGATAATTGCCTTGGCTGGTGTTTGACAGGTTAGGCGGTCGATTTGTATGCGGTACTAACCGAAGGGAGGGTGACAATGCCTAACGCAAAGCTTATACAGCGGCTGCATGAGCGCTTTGGCACCAGGAAGATCCCGCCAGGGCCTTTTCCAGGTTGCCCAACAGGAAACAGGTGAGTCCCTTGACGATTGGTCTGATCGGATGCTCACGCTGGCATCAACGGCGTTTCGTGACCATCCCTATAATTACGCCACTGAGCAGGCAGTGACGTAGTTCTGTCAATGCTAGCTTGTGAGATTGCAGTTACCCACATTGGGGATGCCATAAACAAGGTTAAGTTGTTCGATTATTTTCAGTCGGCTTGCACCTCCGCTCCGAGGGATGGTCATAGTGGTTAGTTGGAAGAATCGAGATGGGTTCAAGCGGTAAAGGAACCCATTCCAGACCGGGTAAGTGGGTCAGCAGTCGGCAAATTTACCCAGGTGGTTGAACAAATACAATGTGCTTTGGAGCGATTGTCCAGCTCTTGTGGGAGCCCGGTCACCGATCCCCGCGTCAGACAACCGGTTAAATTGTTCCGTCCCGATGGAGACGAAGGATTCTATGTAGAGTATACGACCGAAAGTCCCTATCAAGGAGGCACCCGGAGCCGAGGTTACAACAGGTATAACCAACGCCAGAGTGGATATTCAGAGGGTGCGGGTGGCCGAAACAGTCGGTACCATTTTGGGTACCAAAATTCAAACTTCTGCCTTGAGGGATTCAATCGAGGCAGATATGGTTCCAATTGGGGCGAGTGTCCTGTGGTGGCGAAGTTGGACATACCGTGCTTTAAGTGTGGTGATTTGGGAAATTTCCGGCGGGATTGTCTTGAAAATAACAAGACCGTGGCCAAACGTGAGGTGATGCCCCTGTCAGTGACCAAGTTGCCTGAGCAGCGCAGTAAACCGGAAGAAGTTCGCGTCAACCAGTTGGGTTCAGCTTCGCAGTTTTGTTTGAAGGTTCAGGTTGGTGACGTAATGGTTGACGCAGTGGTGGATTCGGCAGCAGAGGTCTCTATTATGTCTAATCGGGTCTATGAGTTCATGAAGTATCCACCTCCTGAGCTGCGTGATATCAAGCTGTTGATGATATGCAGGGACGCCTCAATGCGGCCCGGTTGGATTGAAGATAGGTGACTGCTGGTATCAGGTGCAGTGGTATGTATCTACGACAGATGTCGATATGCTACTGGGTTTCGACATTTTGGTGTATCCGGGCAGAGCCATAACTAATATGGCAGATGCCACTCTAATTTTTGATAGGCATGTTTTGAGCCTCGAGACGGAAGGCCTACAGCATACCAAGGACGTGCACGATGCAGTTCCGTTGGTGCTGGAAAGTCTTTCGTGCTCCAGGGATGGTTATTGGCGAGAGCAATGAAGGAGACCATGCGGATTCTGTGTGCGTGGATGCGTTTTGAGTGCAGCGGGTGGCAGTACAGTATGCGAAGGCAGCCAGCCTAAAGGCGGCTACACAAATGGCGGCTAACAGGGCCGACCATGTGGCGGCCGAAATAGCCCAAAGAAAGGCGACTCATCAGGCCGTTAGAGAAATGACCGAAAGAAAAGCTGGAAATATGACTCCCCCGGCCGTCGCGTGGGACTGCCAGAGGGGCGGTGCATCGGCATACCAAGTCGCCGCGGATGACCGCCAGAAGGGCGTTGCATTCGGATGCCAAGTTACCCCCAGGTGACAGCCGGGAGGGTGGAGTTCGAAGACCTGTCAGGCGTGGTTCTGACGGAATGCGACCTTCTAGTTCTTGCTGTTGGGAGTGGTCCCGGCGATGGAAAATAGGGACTACATGTATGTTGGGTAATTTAATTCAGTGTTATTAAGGTTTGTGTTTGTTTCTGGTTTATTTTAGTTTTGTTTCTCTCCATGTTATTTAGAGGATAATACACGGCTGAGCCGGGCCGGGCAGTGATAATCGGCCCGCAGGGAGCATAACGGCCCGAGGGCCGTTTGCGACCTGGGGCCGATTATCACTGCCCGGCCCGGCTCAACCGTGTATTATCCTCTAAATAACATGGAGAGAAACAAAACTAAAATAAACCAGAAACAAACACAAACCTTAATAACACTGAATTAAATTACCCAACATACATGTAGTCCCTATTTTCCATCGCCGGGACCACTCCCAACAGCAAGAACTAGAAGGTCGCATTCCGTCAGAACCACGCCTGACAGGTCTTCGAACTCCACCCTCCCGGCTGTCACCTGGGGGTAACTTGGCATCCGAATGCAACGCCCTTCTGGCGGTCATCCGCGGCGACTTGGTATGCCGATGCACCGCCCCTCTGGCAGTCCCACGCGACGGCCGGGGGAGTCATATTTCCAGCTTTTCTTTCGGTCATTTCTCTAACGGCCTGATGAGTCGCCTTTCTTTGGGCTATTTCGGCCGCCACATGGTCGGCCCTGTTAGCCGCCATTTGTGTAGCCGCCTTTAGGCTGGCTGCCTTCGCATACTGTACTGCCACCCGCTGCACTCAAAACGCATCCACGCACACAGAATCCGCATGGTCTCCTTCATTGCTCTCGCCAATAACCATCCCTGGAGCACGAAAGACTTTCCAGCACCAACGNTAATTTATAATGCCCCCGCAATAGTGATAATGGCATGAAAAACTGTACAAATTTGTTACTATATATAGTAAGGTGTGTATTATTTGTAAATAAACCACTGGGTTCGATGGGGGGGGGTTTATATGTCGACCCGCATAATTGGAACACTGTTGTGTTTTATGTTCAATGTCAAATTGTATGAGTTTTGATATTTGTTAATTGTTTGCATCATCAATAAGAGACAAATATGTACATGTTTAGCTGAAATAGGACAAAAACAAAGTTTAATAGGCCATGTGTTGATCACTAGGTGAGTATGTATACTTTACTTAAGGTCTATTGCAGACATTATGCCGAGAGAGTGGTCGGACGAAAGCCGGCCGGAATGAAGATCTGACTTTAGGGAGTTAGGTCAAGGTGCTTACGCAAGGGGAACTGGTTCCGAGGGAAGGTGTTCTTTCTCGGGTGCGGCGGTACGAATGCTTCTGAGTGTGGCGTCGTCCCAAAAGGAGAAAAGTGGGAGGAGTGTAGTACCGGTGACTAGCCCACGAAACACGCACATGCCTCATGATGGGGAACCAGCGACAAATCAGAAAGGTGCTTGCTGGGAGCACGAGTTCTTACGTTCTCTTCTTGCACAGGTTGTTAACGTGAGTAGATGCGTTTGCCTGAGGTGAGTATTATAAGGCGGATTTGTGACTATATGTGAGCCTGTGACTGTATATGTAAGCCCGTGACTGTGTGTAAATACGCGTTTGTCTGGAGGTGTATTCCCAGTGAGATTAGTGCCATTCCGTGACGTGTAGCCGGCGATTAAAGACGTGTGCTTCCCGTTTCCCTCGAGAACGTCGAGGACGATTTGTGCCAGATCTAGAAGGATTTTCTTGTGATTGCAGAGATTGTATGTGAGAGCATGGAACGAAAACTCTGCGTAGAGATTGCACATTGATATGTAGTACTCGAAAGGATATATATATTGCCAATAATGAACTCATAATACTCCGGCCCAGAGTTTGTCTTTGACTTAAAAAATACCCATGACTTGTGTGCAAATGTGTAGTTTTTACTGTCACTCATCAATGACAAAATAAGGACAGAGAATAAAGTTCAGTTTGTTGTGGCTTAAGGTGCGTTTTTTTGTCTTTCAAGATTTATTTATTGATTGATTTCTTGCAAATTTTGCCGCATCTCAACGTATTATACCAGATTCATTATGAAAGCAAATTCTTTAATGATATTTTAGAAAAAACATTATTGAGAATTCATAAGCAATAAGGCTGCCCTTTAACAAATCTGCTAAATGATTGATTTTGTTTCTACATTCTATGCAACGAGCCGTTGCAGTTTAATTTCTAATTGAAACAGTCGGTTTTGAACATATGAAGCGAATTCGACGTGCACTGAATTTTAAAGTGTTATGAACAGTAAATGTTTAATGTTTTGAAGAAATAAATCCAGAAATTGTTTGAAGGTGGCAATATTTGAACTGGGTTCGATTTACTTAATCATAAAATGAACATTAAATAATTAATGTCAAATTCGCAGTCTGTTTTAGCTACAACAAATTCTTGACATTTTTTTCGATATATTCGCAGAGGAGTGGAAAGCGCAGAATAACAAATAAGTATTTGCCCATATTAATTTAACATTTTCCCCTAAACACATTCAAAGCTTTATATTTTGCCGATAATAACCTCTTAATACAATCATACTATGACCAAGTGTTTGTTATTGAATTGTATTAGTGATTGTTTACAACTACCCATGACTTGTGCTATTGTTTACAACTACCCATGACTTGTGCTATTGTGTAGTTTCAACTGTCACTCGTGGATGACGAACGAAGGTAGGAGTATATAGTATTTTAGTTCGTCAATTAGCTTTAATAACTGGAGGCATATCCTAAACAATCTTAGGTAACAATCTTAGTCGACCGAATACAGGCCGCCAGTGTCTAGAGACCCTTAAATAAAACACAGGAGGTTTTAAGCATCAATCATATTTAGAGTTCATTTGTGAGCGTTTAATGGTTTATATTGCTCTTTACCAGCAACCCTTTTGCCAATTGCCATAAATTGAAACCATAAAGGCGACATTTCAATGCCAGCATGCCGCAGTCGCCGCTGAGCGAAGTTAATCTGCAAAAATATTAATAATCGACTGATTTGGAGCAAAAAGAGGGAAAATTACATTTTCGTTTAGTTTCAACACTATCAAACAGTTTCACGAAAAATAAACAGTCCATGTCATAAAATATTGTAGGCTTAACCAAAATAAATAGGTACATGTGAAATGTGAAAACAATCGGGGGAAAACTAAACACTGCGGGCGCAATAATAAAACTACATATAAAAAACTACCCCCTTTTTATGGGCGGCAAATCCGACGAACATCTTTTTAGTTTGTTGCGGCCTTATCCGGATTCGTACGCGCCCGTCGGGCCTAAATCTACCGATTTTGATAAGCCCGAACTGAATTTCTGACGCGTCGGGCGTGTGCTTTATTTCGCAGAATTGTGTAGAGACTGCTACGGTTATTTTTGTTTCCGAAAGCACATGTTAGAAAACTTGTTGAATTTTCTTAGCTTGCGATCTCGTAAGGTATACAAGCAGTGTATGTAGCAACGGAGGAGTAAAAGCAGATGACGGAGGGTAGAAGAAGAGGTGGATCGAGCACGTTCAAGAGCAACTCAACATGCCAGCTCATAAGAACCCACCGGAGATACCAACAGCTATTAGCCATCTGCCAATCAAGTGCTGCACACCCACGAAGGAAGAGATCCAAGCAATTGAAGAACGGCAAGTCTGCAAGACCTGAAAGCATACCGGAAGAAGCGCTGAAGACCGACATAGAGACCAGTGTGGAGCTACTCTATCCGCTCTTCAGCAAGATATGGGACGAAGAAAAAATAAGATGGAAGGAGGGCTACTGTTTCAAGCTCCCTAAGAGGGGCGACTTCAGTTCCTGCTTCTACTACCGTGGATTAACGTTGTTTATCATATTAGAAGAGGTGTTAAATAGCACCCTGCTATAACCAAATGAAACACGCAACCCTGTAGATTGTTCTGGAACAATCCCTGGAGTAGAACACGCCCCTTTACGCCAATGTCATCGATAATGGTAAGGCGTTCGACGGCCTTGACCAGAAGTCCCTCTGGAGACTATCGAGACACTACGGAGTGCCAGAAAAGATCACAAACATCATCAGGAGGTCTTTTGAAATGTTGACCTGCAGAATCGCTCATGGCAGACAGCTCACCGGAGCCTTCGAAGTAAGAATCGGAGTGAGGTTAGGCTGCTTACTCTCACCTTTCCTGTTCCTGTTGGTCAAAGACTGGGTCATGACGATTTCAGACCAGAAGCAAAACTAAAACGGAATCGAGTGGACACTTTGGAAGCAGTTTTCAGGAACCTCGACTTTTCCGACAATATGACTCTTTTTTCTCACACAAAACAACATTTGAAGGAAAAGATCCAAATCGTTGCGGACATCTCAGCTAGACTGGGCCTCACCATCCACAGATGGAAGAGCAAGGTGTTGAAGACCAATGCATCCAATGACATACTTATCACAGTCCAAGGCGTGAAGTTTGAAGAGATGTTAAGCTTCAACCATCTCGGCAGCATGCTGGACAACCATGGAGGAACAGATACAGATTTCAGAACCGCATCGGTAAAACACGATAAGTCTTACATCAGCTGAAGAATATCTGGGGATCCAGCGAGATCGACATCACCGCCAAGATAAGGCTCCTCAATATCATCGTGAAGCCAATACTACTCTATGGAGCAGAGACCTGGAGAACCATCGTCATCACCATGAAGAAAATCCAGGTCTTCATCAACACCTTCTTAAGGAAGATACCCAATATCCGATGGCCAGACAAGGTCACCAACGTTACACCACTGTGACCAATAGTAGCCTTTTAAACGTTTTTCATTTATGTTTGTTGCGATGTAGCACAACTATACATTTGTATTCATGGCACACATCAAATCAATACAACTGAAGTGTATAGAAATTTGTAATTTATTGAATGTTTCATACATAATAGGTATCGAGTTATTTAAAAATACAAACGAATGTCCATGAGCACATAAGCGCTTCGGTAAACCGATAATTACAAACTAAATATTTGTTGACAAATACTTTATTTAATGCTAAGTGATGAATTAGTGATAATTCTCTGAGAATTAATTCTTGATAAGTTTTTCACTAGCCTGACTAGGGACTACGTTTTAAAATTTCAATGTAGATTTCTAATTTGAAATATTGTTTAAGTGCACGTCATGTTATGTTCCCCATTGTAAGTCACCATAAAGAAGTAAATACAATAGCAGTTAATGTAAAAATTCATTAAGAAGATTCAAATACTTATAAACACACTGATAAAACCCAGGTTGTTCAACACAATTGTTTAAGGAGAACAAATATTAATGAAATGGCCCTTCATTCCCCCCCCCACATACACACTGGCCTTGAACTGTTTTAAATGAGGACGCAAAATCCTGCATAATGAGCGGTTTCGTGGCTACTTTAGGCAATATATTCTATCAGCATTTTTTAAAAGTTAATGTAAGGGAAACTACTATAAAACGCATTAGTTGATAATAAACATGACGGACAGTATAACAAATTTCATGGTTGTTGACTTATATTGGAATGTGTTTGGATTTTCATGTTTTACGCCTTTTCCACATATTTATTTGAAAAAAGGGATAATAAACCCTAAGAAGATTGGCCTATAGAAGCAAAAACAATCCTTTTGCATTGTAAGACATTTGTCAAATATTAGCCTATCAAAAAATTGGTAACACTTTCTAGAAGATGCTTTTTATTTTATATCAAAAGATAGCAATATAATTTTTGTTCACGTGAATAAGATACATCAAATTATTGTAAACATGGTGTAACATCAATGTGCAAAGCATACTCTGACATGACTGAATATCTTGAAAAAAAATATTTGTGAATAACTACAACTTCAAGCGTTTTCTAACATATGTAAAATATCTTTGAAATAATCGAGTCCCGCGCTTTGCACCATTTGACGTAATATTGTTTAGATTATGTAATTTTAATGTACTTGTTCACCATTAAATACCAAACTTGTAGTGATGAAACAAATTCGCTGTCAAAAACCAGTAGGTTCATACTGAGGTCGCAACGGTTCAACTCCGGCATCAACAAGGCGAACACAAGAACGTTTCCTGGTGCAGACATCGGCAGTGACCATGACTGAGTGCTCACCACCATCAAGCTGAAGTTAAACAACGAGCGCATCACTAAGAACTCTTAGATTTGACTTGAGAAATGAAAAGATCAATAGATAACCGATGCATTTCAAGCACATATTGGAGGCAAGTGTACAGCCCTGGACATCATAGACAACAACATCAATAGCTTCACAAACATAATATTCTGCTGTCAACGGCCGAAGAAGTTATTGAGAGAGAAAGAAGGAAGAACAAGCGATTGGTGACGACCGAAATCATGGACCTCTGTGACAAATGAAGAGAGCTAATGCATGAGAAGTATGCCAGAAGTACGCCAGTCTGGACTCTAGGACAGAATACCGGAAAGCGAACAGGGAGATGAGAAAGAAGATAAAAGAGGCCAACAGAGAGGCCAACGTGAGGTAACGACTTCAGCAATTACGATACTATGCCAGAAGATTTGGGAGGAAAATACGGTAAGTGACCCAAGGAGTGGACCCAGTCTCTGGTCATTCCCCTACCGAAAAAGGGAAACATCAAGCTGTGCGTGAATAACTGCACCATCAGCCTCATCAGCCATCCCAACAAAAACCTGCATCATCCTGAACCGATTGAAAAGTACTGCTGAGGAACTGCTGGCGGAAGCGCAGGCTGGATTCAGAGCTGGGCGGAGTACATTGGAATAGATCTTCAACTGCAGAGTCATCGTTGAGAAACACATGCAACACCAACGTGAGCTCTTCTACAACTTCATCGACCTAAAGAAAGCTTTCGATCGCGTGTGGCATGATGTCATATTATATGTTATCAGAGGATTCAGCATTGGCAAAGGGCTTGTGCAAGTCATTCAAGAACTCTTCGGAAACGCCAGCAGCGCTGTACTTCTCAATGAACAGATGTGTGACTTCTCAATGAAAAGCTGGATGGAAAATGTGAAAGTGTGGACGTCCCTCTCCATTGATGAGCTACTCTCAGCAGCCCACAACAGACCTGACTGGCGGAGGATCTCTACATAGATCGCAGAGTGTGTTTTTAACCTGATTTTAACTCTTGTCTACACATATACTAACACTTTCAAACTTTATTTCAGTTTTACTTTCTTTCTTTGACGTCTCACTGTCAATACTTTATTGTACATTATTGTATAAATCTATTTCTTGCACTGACAGCGCGATCTGTTAATAAAACCCGAAAGGAGAGTTCAACAGTATCCGAAGATAGATAGATAGTAATCGCCAATCACCCCCCCCCCACCCCCCAACAGACCGATCAATAGAACGATATGAAAACGTGTTTCTAGACTTTTGAGGATTTTAATTTTTAGTGTCGACTCATATCTTAAGATAATTTTCGATTTTAAGGATTTGTTACCAGATATGGTTGTCACAAAGTTGTAAACTCTTATATTAGTTTCAATAAACTTTACCAATTTCATATCCGAATTGTCTTTCGAACCATTATCAGACCTGGGTTAAAAATTACTTATGTGTAACCCGTATCATATGCGTCACGTGACTATCATGTGATACTGAAAAAAATGGCACGACAGGAATGGATTCTGTTTCTAGTGTTTATATCAATCTTGGCAAGTGTTCACGCTCTACAAAAGGCGTATGTCGCTAGGAGTGACAGCGGGACGTATTCAATATCTGATCAACAGCCGATTGAGTGGGTGGCTATGGCTGAATTCGACAACAAAGTAAATGAAACTGGGTATGAGGTTTTGATATCTGAATCTGAAAGATAAATTGAGGTAACCGAGTTTGGCTTCTATTTCCTTATTCTTGAGTGCTTTGAGCTTTTATGAGTACATACGTACAGCTCTAAGTTATTCCCCGTAAAGGCAATTTCCAAAAAAACATGCAAAAAGTATGTCCCACAAACGTCTTTAAAATTTAATCAACCTAATACATCGTAAGAAACACAGTACCTCTTACCATCGACATTAAATTACAACACAAGACCACACCAAAATAAAAAATATATTTCCATAAAAAACAAAATGGCTGGTAATTGCAGTCATAATTCAAAATTAATCCCAACTTTCATGAGTAAAATATTAATTACCATAATTGTCCGAAATTTGAGTCATAAATTATTGACGACAACCAGTATGTTCCAAAATTAAGAATCACGAAAAATAATTATTTTGGCCAAAAAAGGGGGTGTCCGAAAACTAAGAGTGTCAGAAAACTTAAGAGTAATTACGGTAGTTGGGAGTGCTGGGACTAAGGGTATCACGTTTAAACGGTCGCGTTTCGTGTTTTGCTAAAAAACTTAAAAAAAACAGTTAACGTGTAAACAACAGTCAATATCAACAGAATCCATTTTAGTTCATTACGTTACGACGTTGCAAAGCTTATTAACAGCTGCTGAAAAAAATCGTATTTGTATCACGTGCACCAGATGGCCCTTATTCACAATACCGTAAACATAACAATACACCATGTACGGACTCAGAGCTAAAGATAAGCTTTTTGGGGTAATTGGGTAATACCCTTCAAATGAGAATAAATTGGGTAATGGAAAAAGTGATTGGGTATCAAAAAGTATGATACCCGCTCATATAAAAAATAATTGGGTATTTGTACCAAATCAAACAATTGAATTGGGTAATTGCAATAAAACATTAATTTAGCTTCTCAAAAACTTACCTACATAAAGTTATGTATTCAATTGAAGTATAGGTTGTTCCATCTTTCTGTGACAATAGTCGTTTGCTCATTAGAACAAACACTAGCACATTCCGTGTGAACTGTTAAATCACTTTCCCTGTGTTGTTTCAACAGTAACTGTTCTTAACTGAATAAATCTAATATTTAACAAGTTAGAGTCAGTAAATGGGCCAGTACTTTCATTTTGGAAACGCAACAAACCCCATCAACCAGTTCATCTTAAGTTAAATACTACCGCAGATGTCCACGGAACAAAACATGGAGTTTATAATGTCATTAATGCCCTTTGCAATTGTTTCGCCATCAGATTTAGATTTATTGACCATCACAAACGAATCTATACGTGTTTTTTTTTTGCGGAACTTTTCGTCTGCCTCGATACACCATTTTGTTTGACTCGCACGTGTTATCATGTAAACGCTTGGTAATAACGTTGCCAAATAAAACCCATTCTATACATAGATGGTGACGTCACTACGTTATTGTCAGTAAGACCGGTGTGTACACAATGAATAAAACCAGCGCTTGTCGATTAAGACTCGGTTCAAAACGGCCAAAACAAAACGGAATATTTCATTATGCATAGAAGTTGGCTCGAATTGGATATCGACGATTTGTTTTGCGTATTGGTACGCACAGATTTTGACAAAATCGCGTATCCATCGTTTTTTATTGCGTATTTATGCAAATACGCAGCTTATCTGTAGCTCTGTACGGACTAGACGTCTTCAATATTTAACGCGCGTCAGCACGAAGTGCTCGAGAACGTTTTCTAGCAATTTGTTGCATGAGCATTAGACGCGCGTTGGCACAAAGTGCACGAGGAAATGTTTCCGCCGTTTCTCTATCGGCATTCATTTCCTAGACTCTTCATCAGTGGAAAAAAACTGGTATTCTTCAACAAATCTAGTGAGTAAACATTTACAGGACGATGGGTACGCAAACAACGCGAGTTCATTCCTGGTGCAGCCAATTTAATGAACAGATACTCGTTTTGATGTACATCTTGTTTAGTAACACATTGACAATTTTAAAACCAGTTTACTCTTATTGAAAAAATGTGGGTTCGATATTAATTCTTCTTTGTTACAAAATATTACAGCATGTAAGTAGACAAAGTGTAACCCAATGGTTCGACAACACTTTGTTTTAATATGTCATCATTGCGCGAATGGGATATGCACTGAATATAACTTCCGGAAATAATTACTACTTTCAGTTTGGAAATGCGATGGCACTGATGCTTTTAAAACGGACATAGGGATACCGTTTAAACGGTATCGCTTCGTTTATTTCATTTTGTTTAAACGTTTCGAAAAATCTGTAAACGTGATACCTTTAGCTGGGACACACTCCAGTTCCTCACATAATGCAGCCTCAGGCCTGAAAGGACCTCATTTGTTTTAAAAATCATCTTCTAGAACAATTTTTATGCTTTTAATGGAATGGCCCTCAACAAGACTAAATGGAAATGCTCTGTTGCACAACGCAGGGCAGTCTTCACTGTAATATATTTAACCCTCTAGCCTGAATCATTATGCTTTTTTGAAACACATAAAAAAAGTCAATAGCCCGACTTTATAAATTATTACTATCTAGTAGCCCGAATAACATTTCACCAGCCTCGGGCTGTCGGGCTTATAGTTAGCGTTAAGACTGACAGGGTATTCGTGTTGATTCATTTTTATTTTGAATACCATGATTTATTCCACACAGCTGGTCTTACTTGAGTGTATCGACAAACGGTGACTATTCCAATGAAGACCAGTCCTATGCTGCAGGGATTGTGGAAGGCTATCTCACCAAGGACCACATTGCCATGTCCTGGAAAAACACAGTCGAAGGTCTGGCTGCATCAATAGAACTCAAGCTTAAAAACCTAGGCTTACCTTGGCCATTTTCTAAATACGTTTTTTGTTGCAAATTAAAAAATTTGCTTAAAAAGAAGCATGTATTTAGCATTTACTTTTCTTCACAGAACACCAAAACAGAGACTAAAACACTAAAACAACATTTTATGTTTAACTTAAGTTTGCTGAAGATCTTTTGAGAGAAGGGGGGCGGGGGGGGGGGGCTTTTTNATTTTCGTCAATCAGCCTATGTGTAATTTATGTATGAAAATGATGGGATGACACTTTATGCACACGCATTAAGTCCAGTTTTTCCAGAACAAGGCTAATTTTATCTACATTTCCTACACCGCAACAAGCCAGTTCTTATATATTATCTACGTTTCCAACACAGCTACAGGCCAGTTCTTATATTTTATCTACGTTTCCACCATCGCTACAGGCCAGTTCTGTGATTTTCCAATGACTCCGGAGTGTGAGCAGCTGCACAATTTCATGCAGAATAACTTGGAATGGATGCAGGACCAGATCAAGTCACAGGACTCAGACTACTGGAAAATGGTTAGAAATAGTTGATGATTAACTGTTGTTTATCAGGCAGTTGATAATGTTTTAGAGTTCTGGCGAATAAGAATTTGACCAGGTCAATTAATTGGGAACTTAACAATGTTTTGGAGTTGCAATTCATAGAAAAATAACCA
Source organism: Dreissena rostriformis (assembly GCA_007657795.1). NCBI lineage: Eukaryota > Metazoa > Mollusca > Bivalvia > Myida > Dreissenidae > Dreissena > Dreissena rostriformis. The sequence goes on from VMBQ01000621.1 coordinate 93,880, forward strand.
TATCCATTAATTGGGAACTAAACACTGTTTTGGAATTCCAATATTTGGGAATTTAACAAGGTCCATCGATTTGGAACTAAGCAATGTTTTATAGTTCCAATTCATAGGAATTTGACCAGATCAATTAAATTGGAACTAAGAAATCTTTTGGATTTCTGATTCTGAGAAATGTACTCAGAACTCCAGCAGTGAGACTTCTGGCCAATGGTGAGTTGTAGCAAATATTTATTTTAAAGTATTATTATTTTTTCAGTCAGTAATCAATGTTTAATAAAAATGCATTGCTTTCAGTGATAATCAAAATTTAACAATTATAAATTAAGTTAAAAATCTTGCATCCTTACAGGTGGAGTTGTTTCTCATGCAAGTCCGCGGTCTAACTGATGGGTACTTTAATCACCCAACTATGCCGTCAACTGATATCGATCCCTTTGGTCTATAGTAAGTAGCATTCTTTTTTTTAGCTACATATGAATGCTTAAATGACTTAACCAGCACAATATTATAGTTTTTTGCTGACCTGCTTTAAATAGCTTGTTTTTTCACGAGAAGACCAGTGTTTGGATCCCATGGATGGCAAACTTATTTATTATCCCCACAAAATGTGGGGATATTGTGGTTGTCTCCGCCGTCCGTCCGTCTGTCCGTCCGGTTGTCCGTCCGTCCTGGCCACTATCTCCTCCTACACTATTAGCACTAGAACCTTGAAACTTACACACATGGTAGCTATGAGCATATGTGCGACCCTGCGCTATTTGGAATTTTGATCTGACCCCTGGGTCAAAAGTTATGGGGGTTGGGGTGGGGCCGGGTCAGAAATTATCACTNTATTTTAGACTTCCAAATATAATGGTGTTATTAATAGATACATGAAATAGCATTTCAAACAAGGTATGTGTTTGTGAAACACAATGCACAATGTCCCCTTTTGAGCGATTTTGACCCATATATTTGACCTTTGACCTTGAAGGATGACCTTGACCTTTCACCACTCAAAATATGCAGCTCCATGAGATACACATGCATGCCAAATGTCAAGTTGCTATCTTCAATATTGCAAAAGTTATGGCCAATGTTAAAGTTTGTGCAAACAAACCAACAAACAAACCAACAAACAAACCAACAAACAAACCAACAAACCGACAGGGAAAAAACAATATGTTCCCCAGTATAGACTGGAGGATATAAAAATACAAAAAAGTGTGAACAAAGTCCCATTTTTTCCCCATTCAAATGCATTTTGTGTGTGTGAACAATTCTTTAAAAAAATGTCTTAAGACTAGATATTGGTATTTTTCTGGTTTTCCAAAACAAGATAATAACACATGTGTGCTCAGTTCTAAAACTGGAAACCAGGCTGTATGCAGTTTCAAAGATTAAAGCAAATACACCAATTAGCAAAATAAAATGTTCTTAATTGTAAGTTAGACTAAAGAAAAACAATGCCTTTGTTAATTTAAGTAACATTAATATTTAAAATGTAGAATAGATGACACTTACTGCATTAATATTTAAAATGTAGAATAGAGGACACTTACTGCATGTTCTCTGAAATCATAATTCACCTTCTTGTGTGTGTGTTCTAGTCTGTTGTCGATGAGTGGTGACATGGAGGACATTCCCAATGCATTGAAGCCCAAGGTCACGGGGTCAGGGTCATGCTCTGCCCTTATAAAGCTGTTGCCTGGAAACAAGGACCTGTACGTATCCCAGGACACATGGAACACCTATCAGAGCATGTTGAGGATGCTGAAGAAGTACGATTTTGCTTTCCAGACCGGTGCAGGTAATTATTTGGGCTACGCTCTGTGAAAAGGGGGTTTAATGCATGTGCGTAAAGTGTCGTCCTAGATTAGCCTGTGCAGTCCGCAGAGGCTAATCAGGGATGACACTTCCTGCTTGCGTAATCTTTTAGCTGGTTGTCACCCAAGAGGCTATATTTGTCATCTAATCTTGATGAAACTTGGTCAGAATGTTTATCTGGACAATATCTATGTCAAGTTTGAATCTGGGTCACATGTGTCCAAAATTTAGTTTACCAGGTCAACACTTGTAACCATTCTAGTAAAACATTTATGACTCAATCTTCAGGAAGCTTGGTCAGAATGTTTATTGGGCAAATATCAAGTAGTAAACCAGGTCGAATGTTAGAAATACCTAAAAACCACTCTAACGGCCACATTAATGGCTCAACCTTGCTAAAATTTGGTCAGAATGTTTATCTTTACATTTTATAAGCTGAGTTCAAATTTTGGTCATGTGTGTCCACAATTTAGGTCTCTCAGGTCAAATTTTCGAAAAACTTATAACCACTCTCTTGGTTAAATTTACCCGTATGACTCAATCTCAATGAAACTTAGACAGTACCTAATTTATTGTCATAAACCTGTATTAAATATTTTCAATAATAATAATTCAGGTGTTGTTCCGGGTCAAGTGATGACGTTTTCTTCCTATCCGGGATCACTCCTGTCCGGGGACGATTACTATCTCATATCATCCGGACTGGTAAGCTTCTGTGGTAATTTGCGTTGTGATAATGCATACTGAGGGTTGAACGCAAAACTATTGTATCTCATATAGAAATATGAAGAAGATACAACAGTTTCAAGCTTAACCCTGGATACACAAAGAACAAAATTATAATTGTGAAACCCACCAAATCAATAACACTCAAGGAAGTTGCGATCTGAGAGAACCATAATACAAATAATTCTCATTTTAGTTTCAAAAATATTTGAGTGTGTATGAATTTGTTTTTGTAATGCAATTGTTTATCAGCCAATAAACAACTCTGCTATTATGTAGCATGGCTAGTGTGATTTTATGGAATAATAACATATAATCATATATCTAAACCAATTTAACATTGAACTTACACTAAGTCAATGTTTAAACATAAAATATTACAAGGAAAAAGGTCAGTTTTTGAAAACAATGTTCACAACCAACATTTGTCAAGCTACTTTTTAATATATCAATGGTAGTTTAACAGAAATTTGTGAAAACAGATTATTACGGCCTTTAAGGGAAAACTGGGATAAATGCATGTGCGTTAACTTGCCGTTAAGTGTCATCCCAGATTAGCCTGTGCAGTCAGGGACGACCCTTTCCGCTTTTATGGATTTTTTCTTTTAAATTAAGTTTCTATAATAAAAGAAAATCCTGTTTAGGCGGAAAGTGTTGTCCCCGATAAGCCTGTGCAGACTACACAGGCTAATCTGGGACTACCCCTTTTTCACATGCATTTAACCTAGTTTTCCCAGAACGTTGCTCATATACAAAAGTCTTTAACCATAAATGACACAATTCAGGCTTCCTTGGAAACGACCATTGGCAACAACAATCCCGCTCTGTACAAGTATGTGACATACAACACGGTGTTAGAAGGCATACGAACCATGGTCGCCAACAGACTGGCAACTACCGGAATGGAGTGGGGCAAAACATTTGCCATGTTTAACAGTGGAACGTAAGATACGTTATTATGATATTTCTATTACTATTATTTCTGAAAAGAAAGTTGACAAATTATTGCAAGTATTACAAACTATTATTTGTAAACAGATATAAGTATTACTTTGCATATATGTTAGTTTAAATATTACCAACAAAATTAATGAACAACCAAGATAATAATATAGGATAACATAAAATTAAACTTCAGTTGTTTTGATGTTTCACCTTTTTAAACGAGGTAGTGAAAAGACCTTTTGTAGAATTTAATCAAAATATGTATATTTTATGTACATGTATTTTATATTCAATATGTATTACAGGTAAATGGTTTACTTTAGATGGTGTCCAATATTTCAGGTACAACAACCAGTGGATGGTGGTGGACTATAAGCTCTTTATGCCTGGTTTCCCTCCCAAAAAAGGCCTTCTAATGGTTCTAGAACAAATACCGTAAGATGATGATTGTAATTCCATGTGCTCCCAATTACGTGAACTTATATCAATATAGAACATAGATTAAACCACTTGATAAGCAGTACCCAGCTTAATGAATATCAATACATTTTGTTATAAAGTTAAAACCTTTTTATTTTAGCTCAATAATATTGAAAGCTTATACATTAACTATTGAGTTCTTTTCTAGGGAAAAACTAGTACTTGCTGTCTTTTAAGCTGAAATATTCTAAGAACGCTCTCAAAGTGCCAGAGTGGTGATTCAACTGAAATACTCTCGGTTAAAACTTGGATTTCATATCCATAATACCATTGCAGGCAACATTAGTGTTGTTGAAGAAATATTTGCCAACTAAACAAATGCTTGTCATTTTCCCCATAGATCTAACATTTAGAAAAAGAAAAGCAGATCTATTATATTTGAAGCTTACAATGCGAAAAATTAATTGGATTTAAGGTGTTGTTTTATTTTGTGTGATACACTATTGTTAAAATCACATATGTATATTCCTGTCTCCAGAGGTACAGTAATCTATGAGGACCAGACAGATCTTCTAGTGAGGCAGTCCTATTGGCCTAGCTACAACATCGCGTAAGTCTAAACTTCATTGGCACTCTGAGGGTTGAGCATTGAACTCTTGTATCTGCTTAACCCCTAACCACTCAGACAGGCACTTCAACACGTTTTTAGTCCATAATAAATCAAATGAAATTTACGATCTTTCTTAGTAGATTCAAGTTTTAAAGGCTTCATTTTCATCACACAAGATACTGATGAGCAGCAAACAGCATAAAACCTGAACAGACTGCGTGTTACTTGCAGGCTGTTCTGGTTTTATGATGGTTGCATATAGGCATTTTAATCTTCAGAGCGTGAAAGGCTTAACCAAACTGTAATATAGTGACTAAAAAGAAGGAACTGGGCTTTTGAAATTAACTGTTCTAATGTACTCTGTATACCCCTTTTAATTTTTGTCTAAACATTTAGAAAGATTGCAAATGCCAATATCCGTTTTTCTGTGCATGCACTTTACACAGTTAACATAGAAATCAATTTACTGGGGGCTTATTTATATGTTGAGTGCATTATTATATCCATTTGCATCTGTGTTGTTACTTGACATTTAACCCTTTGAGCGCTGGAACCGGATTTTGAAGGCCTTTGCAAACAGTTTGGATCCAGATGAGACGCCACAGAATGTGGCGTCTCATTAGGATCCAAACTGTTTGCTATTCTGATAGTATTCTTTGAAAAAAATCAAAGAAAATGCTAATTTTAGAAATTTAGCAGACAACATTTTAGCAGATGACAAATTTCCCAGCATGCAAAGGGTTAAAGCTGAAATTTGGCTTATCTCCATAAGAAGATGCTTCTTCGTGACAGTGCTGTTATAACAGAAGTGTGTGTAATAGATTTTATTGATATTGCAACTTCAACAATTCTTTATCAGGTACATTAGTTTTAAGCTCCAGGTTCAGTTTGTGATGGACATCACGTGAAAGGTAAATCATTGAAAAGAACAATTCCATATTGGTTTTATAACCTAATTACGACTATTTGTTTTGTAAAAATAAAATAAAAAATGATCATGTAATAAGTGACTTTGCTAGATGAATAAGTAGTAATTTAATAGCGAAGATTTCATTATTATTATTATTTTCTGAATGTCTAAACCACCTTGTTTGTGTTTAAGTCTACAATTGTTTATGAAAATTATTTAGATATATTACCTTAATCACGAAGACACTACGTCACAAAGCTTCGAACTTCGAATCTGCCAATAAGAATTCAAACTAGAAGATATGCTGGTCACAATATACCACAAACGAACGTTATTGCCTTTGTTGTAATGAATTAGATGTCGAAGATAAGTTTTGTTTTTTTGTAAATGTCCTTAATATGTTGATATTAGAAAAACTATCTAAAGAAATTTTATAACACTAGGCCTTCTGTTTTTAAATTCCACCAATTGCTGAATTCAACAAATAAATTTGAACTTATTACATTAGCCAAATTTGTAAAAGAAGCTCTGGTTTTAAGAAATAATATTTCTTATGCTGTTACGTAACTTCAAATAGTAATCCTCCATATATAACAAGTACTTTACCTAGCCTTTTCGTAACAGTAAATGATGCTGCTTATGTTTATTTTATTTCATAATTGTATGTGAAATTACTAGTGTTTAGATGATGTACACTGTGCAACTCCGAATAAATATTTGTCTTGTCTTGCTAATCAAATCTCACCTACTATTTAATTGAATGGTTTCAGTTTCTACCCTGAAATCTTTAACAAGAGTGGTTGCTGGGACAACGTAGCCAAGTACGGGGACTGGTTCACCTATGACAAATCCCCGCGAGCTCAGATCTTTAAGAGAGACAATGGCAAGGTCACAGATCTATCGTCCATGCAGAAATTAATGAGGTAGGGATACAATTCTAACATGTTGTACTACTGTTCATAAAAGGGAGAAAAAAAAATGTGACTGTCAAGGGAACGAAGCGCATTGGTGGGTACGCTATCATATTGTATTGCATCATGTTGTATATTTGGGGGGGGTAATGTGAACCGTGTCATGCGAAAATGGGTTTTATGCCATATGCAGCCAGCGTATCTATAGACCAACTTGCCCTTTTGTATGGAATGGTCAGAAGCTATGTCGTCCACTGATGAGACAGTAAAACCTTGCCTTACTTTAAAGCAGACAGGAAAGCTCCTGATTAGATTATGATGTTGCACATGCTGGCCTGGAGCTATGCTGGCCGCATATGGATAAGATCAATTTTCGTATGACGTGGCACATATACAAACTTGTATTTTTAAACATTTTGTTTAAAAAAATTAAATGGTTACCATCTTCTTAATATTTCAAGGCGAACGCGTCTATGTAAATATTTTACAACTGCTTCCAATGTAACAATATTTAGCGTGCACTTAGTGTGAAATGTTGATACTGTGCGTAATGATACTCTCACAAACGAAAAGGAAAAAGCGCATGCCGCCCTTCCTCTGACTGCAAGCCCCTTTGTGTGCTTGAAGCGCAACAAGGACTGCCACTTCCACATCGGCCTGCTTAGCTACAGCAGGTGTTGTCCCCAGAAGTGACAAACTCAAGAGTGCATCAGCAAAGTCTCCCGAGACTCAGCTCTGCCAACATTTGTAATGGAGTCAGTCCACATAAAATGTCATGAGTTTTGTGAGGCAAATAATTTTTACATTTCTCAAGCCATTAAATTGAAACTTTGAGTATGTCATCATCATTAAGTGTTGATTTGCAAGACACTTTTTACATCCCCAGTCATCCACGTTAGTCATACAAAATATCCATTAAAAGCCCCTTCAAAGTAATGTTCCACTTTTTCCCCTTAGATACAATGATTTCCAACACGACCCACTGGCCCGCTGCAACTGCACGCCACCCTACAGCGCAGAGAATGCCATATCAGCGCGCTGTGATCTCAATCCGGCAGACGGTACCTACCCGTTTGGTGCACTCGGTCATCGGTCACATGGGGGCACCGATATGAAGGTAATGGAAAGATAAAAAATGTTTTCTGTCTGTTGCTTTGTTGATGCAGAACCTTAACTTGATCAACATTATAATGTTTATATAATAATATAAAACGTATTTCAATTATTTGTGCTAAAATTTGCATTTGTAAATGGCAGGGATGCAAAGGTATGAATTCAGCATATTGCAATTCTCAATGAGTAGAGATTCTCTTGGGATACATAAAGTCAGAGCTCCAGATAAGGACTAAGTCTTAAGGGTATTTTACCCCCTGATATTATTGATAAAGCGTATTTTACTCCTTTATTTCAGCCATAAAGGGTATTTAAGAATATTTCCATACAAAACGGACATAGTACATGCGAGTATACATTTTTAAGTGATGATATGAACAGACTTTCTTAAAGATATTCCCGCAGGAGCCGCTGGTCGCTTAAAACGTCCCTTTTTGATCTACAAACATGATGGGCCACCATTTTGATTAAAGGTTATTTTGATTGACTTACTTTTGATTCAAAGGTTAACTTACACTGAACACTCAACAGGATTATTGGTTTAACCGGTTACTCACTTTAATCGATTACAAATATGTTTCAAGATTTGTATTGCGTAATGTTACGTACTGGGCCGATTTTTAATGCGTTTTTTAAATTTTTCAATTCGTAAATACTCAAATACGCATGATCCATCTTATCTGGAGCTCTGCATAAAGTTCTTCAATTAATAATCTTTGAATAAAGTATGGAATTGGTTTTTACTGAAAAATAGCGTATAATTGTTAGACCTTGAGATATCATTTATTTTTGGAATAAATATTATATACTTCTTGAAGCTTTTGTCAAGGGTTCAAAATAGATCGGTGAGGTTTTGGCCGAGGCTAAAAATAAACGGGTGAGCTTTTGTTCTAGGTATGTGAGCTTTTTCCACCCCCTTCAAATTTGGTGGGTGAGCCTGTTTGCAGGGGAGCCATTGTCATCATACCTTTTTTTGATAAAAGGAGACATATAAGATTAACAATTTTACAGATTATAAGGGATGATAATGAGTATTCAGATATCCAGGAAGATATCTCTACAAATTATGCTTATTTGGTTTTCTGTTGATTTCAGTTGACTAACCTAGACATGTTCCAGCGCCTAGAATTCATCGCAGTGAGTGGACCGACCTGGGACCAGTTGCCTCCCTTCCAGTGGAGCAAGGCGGACTTTGCTGCGGACTGCCCCCACTACGGTCACCCTGATGTCTTCAAGTTTGACCCAATCAAGTTCAACGGAACATTTGCTGGACCATAAATTTGGTGCATGATGCCTTTTTGATGTCTGCCTGTCGATTTTAAGAAAGGAAAATTTAATTGATTTAATTAATTAATAAATTTAAAATTTAATTGAACTTTCTTGAGATAATCTTTTTGCATGAAATCGACTTCCAGGGTTGTTTGATGCCTGAAATGTTTTCTGTTTAATAATTATATATTGTTTTGTTTAATTCTTTACCTAATGAGATTAACTGTTTATGAAATCAAAAACAAACGAAGCTCCGTCAAAGAAAATGGAAATCATCAGAATAGGAAATGTATTACTTAGTATTTTGTTAAATGATAAGGACCTTAACTCTAGTATGCTTTTTATGGAAAATAATTGGAAAATTGTAAAAATTTCAAGGAATGTTAAAGAAATCTGTAAACTGTACATGTAAAGTTGTAAGCCTTTTAGGCCTAGTTTCGGGATTAATTACATGTTCATGTGCACCCTTTTCAGAAATATTAGAATTAAATGCAAATACATTAGTATTGTTGCTGTAATATACTGGCTATATAATGGCCTTAATAAATGTGATATATTTGATACATTACTTAATGTTGTCTGACTTTTTCTATTGGTTTTCTTTCTTTGCTGTTGGTTTGCAGGACCTTTGCATAATATGTGTAATAACGAAAATTGTGTCATCATAATTTTTACCATAATACCAATAAATTGTAATGAAATACTGACATGCGTACTGTAAGATTTCAAAATTATTTAAGTATGTTTTGATTGATAAATGCAATTTGTTATACTGATACATTCCAAATTTTACTGAACAGGACATACATGTATCATAAATACTGGTAAAAATACGTAAATGTGCCAAAACTGCTGGTTATAAGTTTCAAATATACTCCAGAAGAGAACTTGTTTTAATGTCGTTATTTGAGATATTTATGCTGTTCGTATACAGCAATTTAGTGTTTTTTTTTGTTTCCAATAATTTGTGCAATACTGTTTGTAACCATTTCAAATTTAATTGGTTATTCAATTTGTTAAACAATGCAACAAAGTGGACCATTTCAGTTTTTTTACGCATCAATGAACCTCAAAGATGTGCTCATTGTAACAGACAGAGCTTTAACATATTTCATTGCCTTGGGACACACATGTTATTGTCTAGTGTATCTGTTGAATGATCTGTATACTTAAACGCCTTAAATGTAACTGAAATGTAATATGTGCTGTTTCAGAGAGTTTTTAAAAATATTTTCAATAGTATTATGATTATCAATATTTTTTCCAATAAAACCTAAATGCAATTATGAGTTTTGTTCTATTTTTTCTGATTTTACTCCATTATCACAAAAGAATGTATAGAAAACATTATGTCATTTCTGATTCATCTTTTCCATTGACTGCCACACCAAGCACTTTGGAATATAAACATAATTACATGTAGTTCATACAAACGAAATAGAAGTTTGAGAAACGAACGTCATTGTGATTCATTATAATGGAGTCCATTTTATTGAATTGTATTCAGTGGAAAAAAGGACCTGGCCAGCGGAATAATAATAACTGGACATGCAGTGATATATATAAGGAATATGGACAGTGATCTAAAGAAGGTATCTTCTCTTGATCAAGTGTATCATGTTGAATAAACCTGTTTATGTTCAATCCAATCACGAAAGCTGGTGATTTTTTTTAACGTTCCAAGATGTTTTAACAAAAGGTGATTGAACAGTCACCTACATCTGATTTTTGTGGGTGTGTACTCTCCAATCTGGTAGAAGTAAGCCCTTGCTTTCTCTGCAGCAAAATAATAGTTCATCAACAGCGTAACAATTCACGTTGTAGTTAAAATAACTTGTAACTGGAGCATAAAATGCACGTTAATTGGCGTCCACTTGATATATCGTAATATTTGCGTATTAGTGACGTGTAACCGTCTCGTGCAATTGCCGGAAAATTCCGATGCCCCTTACGCTTAGCTCCGGACATTGACGAATAACTGTTCGGTAAATTCCGACTAAAGTTCACCGAGGTCATCAATCCCAAATTTGGGAGTGAAACAGAATCCAGCTGCGGCAAATGGTGAAACAACAACTTTGAAAGAGACTAACACTTTTAGATTCGAACATTTATGGATTACTGAAAGGTAAGTTTATATATTTCACCAATGAATACACGTTAGGGTAAGATTTCGCGTAGGTAATCTCTTATTACAAGAAATTAGCGAGTTTTAAATTAGCGAGTTTTCGCTAGATCAGCATCTCTAGACTCTTATAATAAACATCGCTCGGTAGCGCGAATGAAGAGAAATGCAGCGATTACTCGTTTATTGTTGAATACATAGAGGTTGAAACTATTTTTGGCTACGGCGGAGAATTTGTTCAATTTATTTACAGGTCATGTTCAAACTTTGATTTTTTTCTGAATTAAAATGCACATGCCCATAAGACATATATTAATGATAATTAAAGGTATTGGTAATCAATCGTGACTAAACGGGTTTTAAGTCTTTCTCCAGTTAACTTTTTAATAAGCTTTAATGTCAAGTATTTTTAAGTAAAATGTGTTAGTTTTCTTTCGACTGAAATAGCTTTAAGAACATTTAAAAAAAGTATTCTGTTAGGGAATTAAAGTAATGTAGTTAGTTTTGTTTGGACAATTATTTTGCAAAATTTGACAAATAACAGACGTGTATGTATTTATCTGATTCAAGTCTCAGATCAAAGGCACCAGTTTCATCAAAAATCCCGGCAGTCAGGGTCCAATCCCCTTCCCAGCAGGACCCTACCCCCTAACCTGTCCCAGGTCAACTCATATAATCAATATATAAATGGTAATTTCTTTTTGTAAGGGTAGGGAAATTGTCCTAAGGGAGGGGGAGGGGGAGCAATATTTATTTTATTTTTAACGTTTTCAACAAAACCCTGTCGGAGTAGTGTCCATAGATTTATACTAGTTACAATTATTGGGCTGGCAGTACAATTTTATTTAAATATCTTTTGTCAGTGAATATTGACTAAATAGTCACTTAGTTGATCAATAAAATATAGTTAATGATGTTTGATGCACTTTATTACAATACTTATGTGCTTTCTTTTGCTTGAGAAAATGTTTTTGTTTTCTGAACTAGTTCTTATTTAAAATTAGTCACAAACATATCCAGTTTCATTTGAATACACCCTTCACCTGCTAAGAGTGTGCATTCCATTGTAATTGTAAAGAACTCATTTAGAAAGTAGATGTACACAGCAGTTGATTAATGACCCACAATAAGGCAAAAGAGAAGAAATGTGCCCAAAGGGAGAGAAATGTGACAAAAGACAGTAATTAATAATGGGTTTAGCCTCCCCCTTAGGGCAGAGTTTACGCTGGTGACACTGCAAGAAGAACCTGTCTTTCTTTTTGTTCACCGTTTACATTTCTTAATGCAAAAAGTCAAACAAGAAAGTGAAATGCACCTTTATGAACAATTTATAGCTGTATCATTATGTATCTGCAGTCAAGCACAATGGGGATATGTCATTATTCATTTTATTTTACATGTCTGATGTGATAAATGTAGTGCATCTTAAAATGAGTGTGCAATGGGATATGAATGACATATTGCATCAATCTTTTTTAGTTAGTTTTATTTGTGTATACATGTCAAGCAATTTACAATTCAATGCAATCAAGGCAATAAATAACGTATATATTGCATTATTATCATAAACATATGCATTACGTGAATGGTGCCATTTATCACAGATCTAAATAAGATTAGGACATGATGTATACACAGGATAACCCGTAAAGCTTAGACATGTAAACATGAAAAAGCTTATTTCCAACGGGGTCCCTGGATTTAGTCGAACAGATCTTATAAGTGACTATAAATATATAGTTTTTTCAGTTCTTAATATAGAATAGACATGATCCTACACATTATTTCTTCTACAAATTAAGTGAATCTTTCAAAAGTTGACATGATAATACACTGATACAAATGAATAACATAAAACATAAGGAATTACATAAAATAAAACAAGTCTAAAAGTGAAAATACATGGAATTCTCGTCTACCTTCATATCGTTTAATAGATGTATCTTAACAAGTTTCTTAAAAGTAAATTTCGATTCGATGGACTTTATATTATCGGGTAATGCATTCCAATCCTTAATACCATTGTAGTAAAATGAAGAACTAGTAAAGCCATCAACTTGAGGTACATAGAAATTAAATTGTGATCTATTCCCATACTGATGGACGTCTGTACATTTGACAAAATTGTCTTTCATATAGCTTTCATATAGCTTGGACATTTATTGTAGAAAATCTTATGGATATGGTTAAGTCGAAGTTGCTTGCATCTTTGCTCAACGTTCAATAAACCAAGATCTTCAAAATGCGAAACAACAAGTGATGTTCTACAATGGGAATTGTTAATAAAACGAACCATTTATTGCAGAAGTATCTTTTTGTTGTTAGCATGATTTGTGTAAACAAATTAAAATGCTCATTTGATTATCTGATAATCTAATTTTCTTAATTTAAGAGAAATCCGTTCTTCATTTGAATGTTAATAAATATCATAACAATTACTTACTACAGTCAAGTTACCATTACCGGATCAGTAGCGTAATAAAGTTGTTCTGGTGAAAAGCAATACATGTTTTGGGACTTCTTTTACTCCAGTTTGATTACATATTACCTTTGTTTACTGATTCAGCACGAAGTCTTATTTTTAAACGCAGCCAAAATGTCTTTGTAATAACCTTTTTTCGCAGCAGAATTCATGCATTAACGGATCAGTTGTAGCCATAACGGATCACGTGATCGAAACCACTCAGGGTCGCATCTAACACGCTATTTGAACTGTCGAAACATGAACTGTGTTGTTTACAATGACCAAGTTACATTGCCAGTTATAAATTATATTCATTTTTTGTTGTAATTAATTGTTTTTATATATGTGATCGTGATCTTCACTTTACGCATGGTGTCCTTGTGTGAATTATCTGTTGAAACTCCTAAATAGATCAAAAAGATATGGGCATCTTATAAACCGTGTACATTGTTTGAATCATATCTAATCGTTGATATAGAACATGGACCATAAATAAAAGATTAAGATTGAGATCATTTATTGTAAGAATCAGCATATATTTCAATATAATATATTATCAATACGCATATTATCCCGCTTGATCCATTATTGCCTTAATTTTTCATTTCATTTAAAGTGTTGCAAAATCTAAAATATGAATCAAAACTTAAATGGACTTTTGCAGGCAGAAAGACTACTAAATGGTTTTTAAATGAATGCGTAAACTTCTTACTTTCCAACAGAGTAATAGCATGTGGCCGCGACAAATGTTCAACCTCGATTTGGAAACGAGACGGAAGTCAACAAAGTCGTATATACATGTCAGCAAAACATACCAAAATGTTTGACAAAGAGTAGCTCCGATAACGACTCAATCAATGCGTTTTAAAGAACAGGCCTTGAAGATGCTGTGTGCAAAATATCATCTAAAAATGTCAACAATCTATCGCGATACGCAGTCTTGAACACCAAAGTGATCCGCTATGGGTAATGATCCGGTAATGATAACTTGACTGTACTATTTTAATATTTCACTGAAGAACATCAAGAATAATCAAAAACGATGAATGAATATCAATGAGGCTCTGTTCAGGGATTTGTGCTTTCTTCAAAATGAGTCACTATGATCTATCCGAATTATCAAAACATATATCTGTGAAATCTTCCTATTAACCCTTTAAGCGCTGGAACCGGATTTTAAAGGTCTTTGTAAACAGTTTGGATCCTGATAAGACGCCACAGAACGTGGCGTCTCATCAGGATCCAAACTGTTTGCTATTCTGATAGTATTCTTTGAAAAAAATCAAAGAAAATGCTAATTTTAAAAATTCAGCAGACAACATTTTAGCAGACGACAAATTTCCCAGCATGCAAAGGGTTGAAAGAAAAAAAACAACAGAACAAAGTTAGAAGAAACATGTGTGGGTGGTGAGACACATAGGTAAATAAGTAAGTGTAGTGAAATCATGCTTATGAGTCACAGATTATTCACCTTTACATTAATGAATAATGATTGGTCTTGACTGATATTGGTTGCTTTCTGGTTATGTTTATTGCGAGTATTAGTAAAGAATAAAGACTACATTATGTAAGTTTTTGGCAGCACCCCACTCCGAATCTTGTTAAGGTTCCGTTAAGTTAATTAGTTGCCTACTTTCTCTTGACGTGTATATCTGCCAGAAACAATGAGAAAAGAAATGTTGTGTTTAATATTATAAGACGAACTTGACATTAATTTTTTGAGGGTTGGCAAAACTGATATATCACCAATTATTTGGTGTGATAGTTATTATTTTGACAGAACAAACAAACAAGCTGGTATTTGTTTAACAATAATCATTACAGGGCAGAATGAGTCTTACGTACTTTTCAATACCTGTTATTTTCCGATGTGTTATGTTAACAAGATTGTGTTTGATTGATATTAAGGTCTACATGGCATTTCCATGGTTTTATTCAGCAGTGCATCATAAATATGGAAGGTACTTAAAAGAATTAAAAGAAACTTTCTGACCAGTCATGGTCAGGGCCCTCGAGCTGCTTTTTTTAGGGCCTAACATCGGACCCTTCCCCCATCAAAAAGTATACTTTTTCCCCCTATTTTTTGGAAAAGTTTCCCCAAGAAAAAATGTTTTTTTTTTTTTTTTTTAGTTTTGGACAATATTGTAATGATTTACCTGGGCGTATGTTCTCTTATGATATCATTGATCATCACCTGAGTTTATTTTCTGTAATTTTATCATAAATCTTCGCTCATGTTCTCTGAGTTCAATGTATGTATAACTGATTTATTTCTTCAATGCTCAAAGTGATTATTTATCTTAAGCGTTAAAAAAAAGCAAAGGGTCACATCTTTTTAATTTTAATAAATTTACATGTCATATATTTATTATATTTTACAAAAAAATATTAGTTAAAATCTGTAGGTACCGAATCTTACAGTAAAACATCTTGTCTTAGCAAAACAGTGTAAACAGTGACTCATTATAGGAGGGAACAAGAAAGTTTTAATCTTACCCATTTAAATGGTAGGCAGTTATTTTCTTCTTATCAGATTTCAACTGGCTTTTCTGTTACAGCAATTTTATTTCTGTTTTATGACTAAACTTTCACAATCATGGTCATGGTTTTATACATGCAAACTTAAAGCTGCATTTTAACTTGGTTTTGGTGATTAACCATTTATCATTGTTCTATATCCTGTGAAATGACTTGATTTAATACAAATACTGCAATAATTGGATAATTAACCGAGACTTACCATTAAGACTAAAGTGTTTGAATCAAGGGAAGATCTTTGAATCAAGACAGGGTGTTGGAACATAGTAACAAAAGTAGGCTTTATATTAAAAACAAACAAAACAAATGTACATGTATACAACATTTAAGGTCAGTATGCATTTTGACTGATTGATCTGTGATGGTCACTTTTTCCACTGCCATATATGAAATGTACTTAAAAACACTGGTATCTTTTCCCACATATTTATTAAGTCAAGTGTAAGGGTTGGGATCAACTGTTTATAAAAAAAGAACCTCTAGTTAAAACCATGCCACTCCTTTGAATACATTCTTAAATAACAGGCTTTTAAACCTAAATGTTGAAATTATCAATTATGCGTAAAATTGGTTGTAAAATCTCCAGCTTATTTTACTGCAGTGCACAAAGCAAACAAAGTTAAATAAACCTGCAATCTTAAAATCATGAAATGCCTAATACCTGAAAAGAAAGATATAGTTTATCATTTGATCAAAAAAGGACTTGTCATTTGATAAATATCTATATTGATCCAGATTTATATGACTATTAGGCAATGACAATGTGCTGTATTGAGAGTCCGACCTATGATTGGTATTTACATGTTCATAACAAATAAACAAGTAGGCGAAGTGTACAATGTATATGAATGCACCGGCTACGCATGAGCGCTTTCATCTCTCGGTAGACACTGTTACCTGTGATCAGGGAAAAGTCGCGCTAGCCATTAACAGCTATTACAGGTGTGTCAAGTAAAATGTCGGCTAACTTATGTATGTAACAAACTCCCACCTCAGTTAAATATGCAGAGCTTTGGCTTTATTACTCACTTGATGGATTTCCTACTGTTTTGAAGCTGGTTGCACTTGGCAGTCTGTGGTCAATGGGGATGGGGTGGTGATAAGTGGTGTGCACTTTCATGTGGATTTAAATGTTTCGTTTACAATTGGATTTTGTGCACATGAAGGTATGATTACAGCGTTTTTTGGTCAACATGTCAGTTGGAAATACAAAAAAATAACTAACAGACTTTTGAAAGTTATAACTTTGTGGCGATTTTTGGTTGTAGTTGGGTAAATTAATTTTCTTTTGTAGAAATACTTATAATATTTAATTAATGAGAGGTATATAGTGAGTGTGTGTTTTTCGAAGTTTATTCTGCACTTGAGACTTCATTATGTGAGGGCCCGGAGTGTGTCCCAGAAATAATTTTCTTTTTAGACTCACAATAGTTAGGATACATTTTAATGAAAAATATTCAATTTTGGTGTGGTCTTGTGCTTATGGGGGAACCAGTGTACCTGGAAGAAACACCATCTGTCGGGAATGGTGACCAACAACTAATCACACATATGTCATGAGAGAGGATTGAGCCCGGGCTGCCTAGGTATGAGGCGTACCAACCACTGCGTTAACCGGACAGCCTCTCTATAATATTGATTTCTATATTGTGTGTTAAATATTAAAGGATCATTGATATTTGCAGGTATTGTTAAAAGCCAAATGCTATTAAAATTGTATTTTATTATATATTTTTATCTTTAAATAAATATTGACCAATGAATTATTCACCATTTAATCACATAAAATCTTGTGAAAGAGAAATGCTTACATCTGCACTCTGTAGTTAAGTAATGTTGTAAATGACTTCAAACCTACTGAAATTCATTAGCATAATCCTGGGTTTATTTCACTAAGAAGCATCAGTTCACACAAGTCTTTCAGATAAGCCTATAACCCTTGTTTTGCTGTTGTTGTTAGTGTAATTTGGCGTCAAGGTGTAAACATACATAATTTACGTTTACTGTTTCATTTCTTTTATTTGCTTTCATCAGGGTTCCACTGTTGCTATAGAAGAAGTTAGTCTCTAGCCTAATTGATGTCATTATTATGGACTGTG
Organism: Dreissena rostriformis; assembly: GCA_007657795.1. Taxonomy (NCBI): domain Eukaryota; kingdom Metazoa; phylum Mollusca; class Bivalvia; order Myida; family Dreissenidae; genus Dreissena; species Dreissena rostriformis. Next base: position 111,810 of record VMBQ01000621.1, read on the forward strand.
CATGTACCTGAAAGTATGAGATTGGACTTGAAAATATTGACACACTGTATTTTAAGTTCAATGTAATCTTATATAAACCCATTTATGCCTAGCGTCTAGAAAAAAGGCGTGGGCAAACAGCGTAGACCCTGATGAGACGACGCATGATGCGGCGTCTCATCAGGGTCTGCGCTGTTTGCTTAAAGGAATTTCTGTAAGAAATATTCTAAATATAGAAATAAATATACTAGACATCCGTAATTTTGGAAATAAATTGATCCAATTTAGAAGGATGGAAGAGTCCACTAGGCATAAATGGGTTAAAATAAATATTTATACATATAATTATATAGGATCAGGCGCAAGTTGACTTTTCATACCATACTTATTTAAGGTGTTCGGGAAGTGTGTTTTTAATCGAACCTTTTGCGAGTTTACTTACAAATTTCCTGGACAAGTTTAATAAATCATGGTATGAAATGACAATTGTGAGATTTTTTTTATCACACGCTTTTAAATTACCAAAAATTAAATATTTACGTTAAAGTCATGAAAAAACAGGAAATTTGTTTACATATAGCCTGATGTCACTTGACGTTGCAACGTAATTTCAGCAATATAAAGTAATGTCATTGGTCAGTCGAACAAAAAGTATCAAATTAAAAAAAAAAAATCAAAAAACTATATTACACATGTTTATTTTTTTTATGCATCATGGCTATATAACATAGAAAACAAGGTGTAGCATGTGATAAAAGAGCATTTAAAAACAGCAAACAATCTTTTTAGTGCACATGCCCCTTTCAGTCACATTGAATATTACCAACAAATAATTATTCCACATGTTTGCAGCGGTTAAAATGTGCATGGAAATTACAGATGAGGATAAGAAAAATATTTTTTATAAATACTGCTTAGTGCTATTTGAGAATTGCAGTGACTTAACCCATTTATGCATAGTGTCTAGAAAAAAGGCCTTGGCAAACAGCGTAGACCCAGATGAGACGCCGCATGATGCGGCGTCTCATCAGGGTCTGTGCTGTTTGCTTAAAGGAAATTCTGTAAGAAATATTCTAAATATAAAAAAAATATACTAGACATCCCTAATTTTGGAAATAAATTGATCCAATTTAGAAGGATGGGAGAGTCCACTCGGCATAAATGGGTTAAGTTTGCATGGGCCTAAATATTTAATCAGAGATAAGCAGCGTCTTTATAAAAAAATGTTTTCATGTGCAAATAATGAAAATTAATGCATACATGTATTTTTACATGTGTTAATATAATCAATGATAGGTTAAAGGGACCTGTTCAGAGTTTACCAAAAAGACAATTGATAATACAATTGTCATAGATTAAAAAAAAATGTATGTATGCATTCTATTAAAACAAGGAAAAGTACGTCTTGTGATGATTTTTTTTACAAATACGTGTTAGTTTATTAATCAATCTCAATTGAAAAAAACGATGAAGCGTTTGTAAAGCTTTCATCGATAATTTAGCAAAACTTGTATTACCAACATAGGGTTTCAACTAATTTACAGATTACAACGCTCGCTTGGTGTTGTGGTAGTAAGTTAGCTTTTGCTTCTGGAGGTCGCGTGTTCGATTCTCAGGGCGGTGACATTTTTTTAAATTTGTGTTTTTCTGTGATACTTCAATTATGTAAATCTATGCCAAATATTACAGTTTTGTAAGTAAATTAATTTAATGATTTATGTCAAAAATATGAAAATCTGTGAACATGTCCCTTTAATGCAGCACTAGAAAGATCCAATAGCAGCAACAGCTGCTGCAGTAATCTAATAAATGGGTTGAAAAGCAAGATACATGAATGCACAGATTCATTTCCTCAATAATTTGTATTTGTTCTAAACCGTCGCCATAAAATACTTAACCTATACTATCAATAATTGTTTGCAAGTTAGGTAAACATTTTCCTTTTAAGCATCAATTTAAGTTTGTTTGCCAATTTTTTTTCATCTAGTGCACATGTAGGCATTACCGATTCTAATTTTAACCATTTATTGGTAATTATTTATTTAAAAAAACAAAAACAAAAAAAAAGCATTATTATTTCTGCTGCATGTTTAACATTGACTGGTTTCTAACCTGCAAAGTTAAAAAGTAGTTGTTGTGGTCTTGATAGCCAGTAGTAAAGACTGATGATTTCTGCCAACAGTCTACAATTCATATACTTGATTTCCAGACCATCCTATGATCAGATTTATCCATCTCCCATCAGTCATCCCTTTGTTGATCAGTATCTCAGTATCAACATCCTCTAGCAGACTGGTTGCCTGATATCAATAACCATATCTCTGGGTGCAGTAATCTGGCAATGCTCCCTCCAAGACCTATTTACTTATCATTACAGACTATAGGCATTCTTATTTGCCTACTGGATGATTACAGTTAGAAATTCCCCCTCTCCACTTGCAGCTCTTTACTCTAGAGTAACTTAAAGATTACATTCCACATAGGATTGAGAATTGTATGTGTTGCATAGATTATTCATACAGTACTTTACTGTAACATAATTTTTAGCCATATGTGAGTTGTGTTGGAATATTGCGTTTTAGCTATATTTGTTTGATAAAGGACATGATGTGTGTTAAGACAATGGCAGGTACATTTTTTTTTTATAACAATGGTATGGTATTATATTAAATGTTAACTGTGTGAACATATTTCTGTGCATGAACTTGAATTATAGGAAATGCCATAAATGTGTCTACTTGATATGTTGTACTGTTTGCTTTGTTTTGTGAAAGGCAATTTGCTCAATCATGCAGCATATGTTTGTTCGTATATTATAGTTGTTTAACCAGATTTCAAATGTAAATCAAAACATTTGGATATTTTGCATGTTGTACAACCTTCCCACTTTAGGAATTGATTGTTTAATTTTTCTCTTGAAAAAAAAATCTTGTAAGATATTGCCATAATACCGGTAAACAGTTTATTTTACATGTTCTCTTTAAGATACAATCTTCCTTTTCTGTAAAATAACTAATTCACATATACTGGTATTTTTAAAGTAAATAGTAACATTATTGAGCAGCGCGATCCTCATGATTTAAAATATTGAGTAACTTTGGCTTTAGCTCACCTGAGCATGGTGCTTATGGTGGGCTGTTGTGATCACCCCATGTCCGGCATATTGTGCTGCATTGTGCGTTGGGTGGCATCAATCTTGACCTCGTTACACTAGTGGCCACATTGTTAATAAAATCTTGATGAAACTTGCTGAGAATGTTTATCTTTAAAATATCTAGGCAAAGTCCAAATCTAGGTCATGTGTATGATTTATGACTCCATCTTGATGAAACTTGGTCAGAACCTAGCTCTTGACAATATCAAGGCTGAGTTGGTATCTGGGTCACTTGCATCAAAAAACTTGGTCATCTGGTAAAAGCTTGGAAAAACCTTTTTACCCTGTAAACACAATATTTACATTTGTATGTCTCTATCTTGATGAAACTTGGTTACAATATTTATCTTGACAATATCTATGCCAAGTATGAATCTGGGTCAGAATTGTCAAAAAACTAGGTCACCAGGTCAAGTTTGGACAATAGGTTTTCTTTGAAATCAGGTGAAGGCTTCAGGGCCATCATGGCCCTCTTGTTTCTGACAGGGCCTGAGGCACATATCATTTCGAACTGAAATAAAACAAAAAAACAGTCTTTAATATAAATCTTCAGTTTCATGTTTGTGTGAGTGTGCAGTGGAATACATGAAGTGTTCCTAATTGACACGCCATGCCTGTCATATTTTCAATTGGCTTGTATAACCAGTCACATGCCATACCTGTCATATTTTCAATTGGTTGTATAACCAGTCACTAATGTCATGAACAGTCTTTGTCATTATATATCACCGTTAAAAGATTTCTTTATTCTTTCTTTTGAAATCTCACAATGGTTGTACCACTTTGCATGCATAAACCGTAATTGAACCATTTTGTTTTATTCGGAATAGTGACAAGTTTAATTGGGTATGATTTTTCTTGATGGTTAAAGTATTGTATTTCTGAAGTGAAGTGAATATTTAAGTCATTTATTTGCCAAAATTAGGTTAAATAGGCTATTTTATTGAATTATCATAAAAAAAATCTATTTAAATTGACAGGTATGTCCTCTTTGGCAATAATGATGTCAATGACAAGTGTCATTGAACACACTTGATGTCCTTGAACAAACTTGACCTATCAAGACTCTTAGTAGAATTCTTAAGCAAACAGATTTTCCCATACTAAATAGAAACTGTTTCATAAAGAAGGATCTGTGAAAAGGCTCATTAATGTTATTAAAGTTATTCATAAATGAACACACAGTTTATGCAGTAGGTTATATTTTATTGAAGATTATTCACTGGTAGTACCAGAGGGAGCTCTGAAGGTCAGAAATCGTAAGCAGTCTTTGTTTTTAGACTGTTCGCAAAAGCCAACAGAATTTATGTGATTGGGGGAACAGTACTTCTTTATTGTGAAGGTTACAAGTCAGTAAATCCACATGTTAGTGCTCTTTGCTGAAGTAGTACATCCTGTTTTTGTTCTTATCTATATTGCATTTTAATGGTCATCTTTAATTAAGCCAAATACCCAAGGATAAAACATATTCTATGTATACATGTTTGTTTAGAAAGATCTCAGCAACAGTCTTTCTATGCTATCAGCGTTTTGATTGCCTAAAGACATTAAAATTATGTTTGATTCTTAATATGTATTAAGCACAGCGCCCACTGCAAACCTCTCTGTAACACTGGTCAATAAGATATATACTTTAAAGAATCGAGCCTTGTTCTGGGAAACCAGGGCTTAATGCATGTGCTCAAAGGCTTATCAGTGACAACACTTTGAGACTAAACTTGACTTTTTAAAGAAGAGACTTCCTATTAACAAAAAAAAACAATAAAAGCAGAAAGTGTAATACCTTTTTAGCCTGTGCGAACTGCGCAGGCTGATCTGGGATGACACTTTACGCACATGCATGAAACCCCGTTTTCCCAGAGTAAGGCTCAATTAAAACCAAACCGCACGCTAGCCTTGTGTAAGTGTAAAGGAAGGAAGCTACTCTCCAAATGCCTGAAAGTGCTCTCGGCCATGCTGGTGGGTGTAGAATCATCACATAGGAATGCTGGATTCATCCCAGATTACCCTCTGAAGACACTCAATTCCAGGCGCGTAGCTAACGTGAAGCAGAAATGTGACTGTGCGTAAACAGAATATAGCAGTTATGATAAAAATATTGAAAAATGCTTAAATATTAAAATATATGTCTGAGACTGCATGATGTTCTTGGCTGTTTAGAGACATCAAAGTAACTGGTCAGGTCAACTGATTTTGTCTCAAATCCGTAGCTTGGCTACTCAAATTTTTAGTTCACGCCTTTCAGGTGGAAACATGCACTGGTATCATAAACAATTCATTGCAGGTCAACTTGAGTCTTTAAATTTATTCTTAAACTTATTCTGAAATGNGTGTAATGTGCTATCGAAACTGGATAGAATGCTAGTCATGCAGATGCAGATAAACTTTTGGTTCTTCAAAATGAGCCCCGCTCTTGGAAGACAGGGCTAAATGATTGTGTGTAAAGTGCTATCCCAGATTTGCCTGTGCAAACCACACAGGCTAATCAGGGATGGCACTTTCAGCTTTTTATAGAATTTTTCGTTTAAAGAATTCTCTTCTAAATGAAAATCTAGTTACGGCGGAAAGTGTCGTCCCCGATAAGCCTGTGCAGACTGCACGGGCTAATCTGGGAAGACACTTTAAGCCATGTTTTTACAGAGCGTGGCTCAAATGCTAGAGGCACACTGGCTACGCCCCTGTCCTGCAGATGTCAGACTCTAGACAATCACTAAAGATAATGTCAGGAGCTTCCAGAGATCTACCTGTGATGTACCTACAGTTTTGAAGTCAGTTGTTTTTGTGCTGAAACTGAATCTGTGCTAACAAGGAGTTAATTAAACGGAGCCAGAACAAGTGGAATGTTTTGTGAATGTATGAATAATCATCTCATATCTCATTATATTATTAGCAGACGACAAATGTTGATTCTGATTGGATGATTAAAAGACACTGTTACTGTTTACAATCGACATTACCGCAAGTGATGGATGATTGATTAGATAATTGATTGCACGTTGTTATCCGTTTATAAGCAATACACAGTGTATAAACACAAGGTCAGCGTGCTTATTCTACATATGTCTGTCAATAAACCGGGCTACCGCTTTTAGAAATTTATAGTTGTCCGGCGGGCGTGAGCTGGAAAATTTCAGTAGCCCGATGAAAAAAATCGGTAGCCCCCGGGGTCCGGGCAATGGATTTGTCGGACACTGATGAATATAATGTTTGTTTTTGTCAAGGCTACTTATATTATTTTGAAGCAGTGAAAAATCTTTTAGGGATTGTGTTATGCGTATAACCAGTGAGTTTTGTGTGAGTGTAGCTAGGTGTATAGTTATGTTAGTTTCTGTGCCTGTGGTTCTGGTGTAGTGTGTTATTGTATTATTTGCATCAGATTGTAATATTGCAAGGATATTTCAAGGGTTGGATGACAATGGATTTTGCATCTTCCTTACAGATATAATTTATGTGAAATTCTATAGTCTTGCACTTTAACCGTTAAAATTGCTTGATTTATAAATATTTATGGAGTATCTAGAATGCGATGGACTTTCATATATTTTGCTGATATTTCGATAATGTCTAACTATGGGAAGAGTTTAAACCTGCATAAATTGTTTCTCAAACTCTCAAACTACAAACAACTCAATTGTTTCTCAAAACTGCATTAGAATCAATTGTTTCTCAAAACTGCATCCAAATCAAGTGTTCCTCAAAACTGCATTTTACGCAACTGTTTCTTAAAAATCATTTGAATCAATTGTTTCTCAAAACTTCATTTTACTCAACTGTTTCTTAATACTTCTTTTAAATCAAGTGTTTCTCAAACTGCTTACAAATCAATTGTTTCTCAAAACTGCATTTTACTCAACTGTTTCTTAAAACTTGATTTGAATTAATAGTTTCTCAAAACTCCATTTGAAACAACTGTTCTTTAAAACTGCATTTAAATCAACGATTTTTCAAAACTACATTTGAGTCAACCATTTTTTCAAAACTGCATTTGAATCAAGTGTTTATCAAAACTGCATTTGAATCAAGTGTATCAAAACAGCATTTGAATCAAGTGTTTATCAAAACTGCATTTGAATCAAGTGTTTATCAAAACTGCATTTGAATCAAGAGTTTCTCAAAATTAAAACAATTACCATTTTCAAACTTCAATCTTCATTCAATACTTACATGAAATTCACATGATCTGTTTTGAAATACCTAAGTCATTGTCATTGTCATGAATAATTCATGAACAAATTGCTTATGTAATGGTTGGATGATTACAACATTACAAATGATCAATGAAGAAGAAATGCATGACATTAACGTGTGACATTTGTTACATTGTATCTGTTTGTTCAGTTTTTGATGGAAAATTAAAAGCTTTGCAGATACCTTATACCGGTATGTGTTAAAAAATCTGCAAGTTGTAGACTTAGAAGAAATTGTGTTGTTGTTCTTGTTATGAGTTTTTTTGGGATGTAAATGTTTTTGNTCTATAGTCTTGCACTTTAACCGTTAAAATTTCTTGAATTATAAATATTTATGGAGTATCTAGAATGCGATAGACTTTCATGTATTTTGCTGATATTTCGATAAAGTCTAACTATGGGAAGAGTTTAAACCTGCTTTGTTTCTCAAAACTCTCAAACAACAAACAAATCAATTGTTTCTCAAAACTGCATTTTACTCAACTGTTTCTTAATACTTCATTTGAATCAAGTGTTTCACAAACTGCTTACAAATCAATTGTTTCTCAAAACTGTATTTTACTCAACTGTTTCTTAAAACTTCATTTGAATTAATAGTTTCTCAAAACTCCATTTGAAACAACTGTTCTTTAAAACTGCATCTAAATCAACGATTTTTAAAAACTACATTTGAGTCAGCCATTTTTTCAGAACTGCATTTGAATCAAGTGTTTATCAAAACTGCATTTGAATCAAGTGTATCAAAACAGCATTTGAATCAAGTGTTTATCAAAACTGCATTTGAATCAAGTGTTTATCAAAACTGCATTTGAATCAAGAGTTTCTCAAAATTAAAACAATTACCATTTTCAAACTTCAATCTTCATTCAATACTTACATGAAATTCACATGATCTGTTTTGAAATACCTAAGTCATTGTCATTGTCATGAATAATTCATGAACAAATTGCTTATGTAATGGTTGGATGATTACAACATTACAAATGATCAATGAAGAAGAAATGCATGACATTAACGTGTGACATTTGTTACATTGTATCTGTTTGTTCAGTTTTTGATGGAAAATTAAAAGCTTTGCAGATACCTTATACCGGTATGTGTTAAAAAATCTGCAAGTTGTAGACTTAGAAGAAATTGTGTTGTTGTTCTTGTTATGAGTTTTTTTGGGATGTAAATGTTTTTGGAATGTGGTGCCAAGTGTTGACATGTTTGACAAACATTTCAATAAATGAGTTGTCCTATGGGCATAAATTTCAAGTAAGGTCATAAAATTACTCATTTGGAAATTGTATTATGCCCATGTGTTTTCCTTGATGCAATGGTATCATAAACAATAATTTTGGAATATTGTTTAATTGAAATAGGGAAAATATTTGATTTTGATAAAAGATTTTTACAGGGTTAAAGCTTGAAGGAAGTTTTCTGAAATGTGGTATATTCATGCAGAACTTAAAGGAACTTGTTCACATATATTTTGTATTTTTGAAAAATGTCATTATTAATGATAATATCCTGTGTGTCAAACATTCAGTATGTTTAATTTGCTCCGATTTGCATGTGAGGGTAGAGAAACGTCATAAAAAATAACTGTCAAGATAAGCACTGTTTTACGTGTACACAGCTTATGCGGAATCTTATGATGTTTCATTTGGTACACATGCTTCTCAGCTAGGCAACCCGGGTTTAATCCCCGTTCCCGCCATCATGTGAGTTTGGTTGGTGGTCACCATACCAGACAGTTGGGGTTTTGTCCGGGTACTCCGGCTTCTCCTCAACTCAAGACCACACCAAAGTTTTTAATTGTTAAGTAACCACTAAATAGCTGGACATTGCAGCTATAATTTAAAATTCGTCCCAACTTTCGTGAGTATAGAAAAGTAATTAATAAGATTGCTGGGACACACTTCAGGTCCACTCATAATTCAGCCACAGGCGCGGAAAGACCTCATAAACTTCTAAATACATGTGCACACACACATGATGTTTGAATTGGAATAAATTTCATCATAATTTTGCATGTTGGTCAACTTTCCATGATTGTTTTTGTTCGCATAATCATGACTGAAACAGCAATGCCATAATAAGGAAATCATTATTTTATGATGTTTTCCTCAAGTCTTTCCAAACATTCCTGCCTCCCTGAGCCAGATGCCCAGCTCATTTTGCAGGCAATTGGAGTTTGGGGCAGTGTTTAGGTTCAATAAGAATGTGATAGACATGTTTACTGCCTGTCAGCTTTGCAGGGTAGGATTGATCAAAAGGGCGCATCGTGTAACTGCCATAAAACCACAGCAGTGATTTCAATGATTCATTTTTTGAGGGTTTAAGTGTAGTCTGTGCAATTGCTGCACATTTGGAGCGCGTTAAACTATTGTGTGCATTTACTGCATTTTTTTTTTACTCAGTACAAAATGAACCTTTTGTGGCTTTTTGCAAACACATTTTGTTCAGTAACTGGTCTGAAAGGAGATCAGGCAAAACATTTGCGTTATAATATTAAACTCATTGTTAATACCTCTATTGCTGCAATATTGAAATGAGAATCGGGTTTAATGAAGAAAATAGTTATAGAAATAATTTGCGTTTGTCTATTGCTAATATTACCTATGACGGACAGTTCAGGAATGCCTTTGAGTCCGTTGAGTCCTAAGTGTAAAAGAATGCATTTTACTTGTTAAAATTAAAGAGGCAGACATTTTTGTGGAGTTTATCTCATAATAATAATAATAATAATAATAATAATAATAACAATAATAATAATAATAATAATACAAATGATAATAATTATAATAATAATGATAATTATAATTATAATAATAATTATAATAATAAAAAACAATAATAATAATAAAAATAATAATAATAATCAACACACCCTGTATGAGCCTGAGGATTTACTTTAAATTTACATAATCTGTTTCTGATTACTTGATTATCCAAATTTAATTCTGGTTGCCATGGTAATCAAGGAGGATATGCTGAACAGGTGTCCTGTCAGGAACCATCACCTGGGGGGCTGGTGTGTCTGATTGAGATCTTAACTAGTGGTGCTAACTGAAGACAGACTCTGTTATCAAGACTTAAAGGAAGTGTGTACTTATTGCTGGAATAGAGAATGGCAAATGATAACTGAAAACAATGATTCTTAGTAGGCTGTATGGCATTTTACTAACAATGTTTCAGTTGCCTCAAAAGGCACAGCCGTGAACAAAAAACAAATTTATCAATCAAGAAAAAAAATATATCTTAAATGGAAAGATGTTTCTTGAGAAATTCAAAATGCACCTAATGTAATTCTGCATGTATGAATGTATGCTTCTACAAAAAGCACAATTTAATCCAATGTCAGTCTGAACAAACAAACAGATACATGTACCTGTTATTTTTCACCGAAACAAATATGAAGTTTTCGCTCTTTGTTTTCTCTCAAATTGTGGAATGTTGTGGAAAACATCTAGATGTTGCTACATATTGTGCAATTTTGTATACAAGTCCCTTTAAGCTAGTCACACAACATTAATGCTTAGTTTATGATCAAATCTTGAGCAATGAAAGGATGAGGCCTGTGGGTTTGCAGATATGCGTAACCAATTGATAAGACAGACATTTTTGGATACTTGATAAATACTTATGTGGCTTTATTCGGTACATTTACATTTGTACCACATCGTCAATTTTAAGTGTCTATTAATGGCGTGACATTTGTTATGATCCTATCAATAACATTTCTCACTTTGTCTTGATGTGTGTACTCATTTCAAACTGTTGGTATTACCAATTGTGACTGAAGGGGATGATTTAAAATAACATATGATGTTGATCAATTTAGCAATGTTTCATAGCGTTTGTTTGCCAAAATACAGTAGTTCAGTTTCTTGTTATTTAACCCAAAATAGTATTATGGGTATTATTGTAATGTAATGTACTTTGCAAATGTCTCTGACTGTGTATGTGACTAAATTATACTTTTTTGAAACTTGATATGTCAAGGGAGATAACCCAAAAGTACCAGTACAAGAAACATATTTTTATGAAGCGGAGTTCCATGTTTGTATCTTGATGGAAATTTCTTAAATTTGTTCTGGTATTTTCGTGGATTGTCACTAGTCTGCAAGAACAATTCAATTTGCATTTCTAAGTGTTATTTGTTTGAATGATTTGTTTCCTAACGTTGTTGTGTTTATTATTTCAGATTTAACCTAGGCTGGAAGACATCTTATGAAACCTTCTAGAGAATAAGGCAACAGACATTTTGTATTTCTGGAAATCTTCTCTTTTCAAGAGTGGTTCGTAAACACTATACTGTGTAAGAAAAACTTAAAAAATGTGGCAGCAAATAACTTCCCTCGCCATTTTAGTGGCAGTGACAAACTTCTGTTATGGATTTAATCCGGACAACGTTCAGTGCTGTAATTGTCTAACGATGAACCCGCAAGGCGTTGGAAACGAAGAGCCGCAAATAATGCCATCTCCTTTTATCATCCATGTAGCCAAAACAGACCGAGGACAGTATGACTCCTCAAAGGATTTAAATGGTAAGTACAAAATTAACCCTTTTCCGCTCAGAAGCAAAGTGAAAATGGCTATATGTAAACAGCATAAAACCAGAAGAGCCCGCGAGTAACTCGCAATCTGTTCAGGTTTTATGCTGTTTGCTGCTCATCATATTTAGGTTTGGAAATGAAGCCTTTTAAACTTTAATCTAGTAAGAAAGGTCTTTAATTAAAATTGATTTTCTAAAGGACTAGAAATTAATCAAAGTGCGTATATATCTGAGCGGTAAAGGGTTAAGGACACAGAAGGAGGCAGGCTTAAATCAATTGCAAGCATTGCCCGAAACTTCCCTTATTTTACCATCGGGTGTGAAATTATTGTAGCAGCTAAACATTTCAATTTCAGATACAATAGTTTTGCACTCATTAAATCTCTATAAATAAACAGTTTACATTTTGAAAAATGTTTGCTACAACTTTTGTACAGTTGAGTTGTTAACTGCATTTCATACTTTGAGTGTAGGAAGTACCATTAGCATTTGTGCACAGAGTAGCACTTCTCTCTCGAGGCTATCTCTCTGCTGCACGTTTGAGAGGTTTTAGGTTATTCAGCGCTTTCAGTATCTGCTCCAAAGAGTACTGGTTCTACTCAGAAGACTGACTCGAGCATGTCTCAATAAGGTTTTCGATGCAATCCAGCTGAGATACATAGATATAAGATTCTATTGTGCAATCTGTTGATTAACATAAAATGGACAAGTATGAGGAAATGTAAAATTTTGCACCACCTAAAATAAATGAAGCTGCAAGCGTGTGCAGCTGCATTGGATAAACTGTCAGAATTAATGAAGGAGGTCTTTATATGACAGCTTTCATGAATCTTGGCCCCACTTAAATGCAATTTAACTGGTAAAATTTACATTTAACAAGTCTCTTTGTTCAATTGACTGAGCTATAGAGATCAGTTTTTAGTCATAGCCAGGGTTTTTTTTCCTTCTGAAAGACCCGCCGAATTTCGGCCCTTTCCCCTAGATATTTTTTTCCCCTCTGACAGAAATTTTTCCCCAAAAAATGATTTTCCCCTAAAAAAAAAAATTTATTTTTTTTATTTTTTTTAACCTTTAAATACATTAAGTTAACCTGATCCAGTGTAGAAAATACAAAATATTGCATAATTAAATTATCTGTTGCCTTGAATTTGTTTTTAAAACAGCAAAATATGTTGAAGTGATTATTTCAAATTTTCCTTATTTTCCCAAAAATCTGGCGTTTCGCGTCATTTTTTCCCCCTAAAATCCGCTTTTCGCGCGATTTTTTTCCCCTCAAAAAAGGCCAGGCCCTTTCCCCAAAATCAGATACAAACCCCTGATAGCACACCTAGCTCTGCTGCTGCCAATACATCTTTAAGTGCTTTGCTGTTGTATTTTTTGTGTGAAAGATTTTCTGTGATTTCCTTAAGGTGAACACATGTATGCATTTTGCATTGTCTTCCGGCACACATTGGTACGCTGTAACTCCTAATATTCCTTATTGGTTACATTTGCAATGATCTGTTTCTTTATTACATATTGTCAATGTTTGTATACAAGCAGGATCTGGTAAAACCATTACATTTGGAACTTCTCATGGATAATGTTTTAATAATGATTACATTGATATGCCAAGATCAACCTTAATTCTATGTTGCAAGATTTTCCTCGCCTGCTCAGCATGCCACTGTTTGGCAATGGCGAACAAAACAACATCCTCTGGGACTCATCATTTCTTTGTTGAAAATAATCAGTACTGCAGCTTCAAAAAATTGTCTTCACCAGCATTAAAGTCATTGTCCTGGTTTCATTTTTATCATCTTTATTGATGAATATCTTCTTCTTCTTCATCTTGTCGATCACTACATCATTAGAGTGGAAAGCATTGCACTGTCGTTATGGGCACTTTGGTCCAGTGCATCTGTTTTTAGCAGTGGTTTATTTTCGGATGTTTTCTTGTCATAGAAGACTTGCCGGCTGAGGCTTTAGAACGTCTCCCGCCCTAAGTTTTTCGGTCTCAGTGATACTTCTCCTATCTCTTAGCCTCAATGAGAGGTGGCTGATATTTGTCTGTCCTCTACCCTTTAACCAGTGTCCAGCCTGGGAAGCCCTGTCAGGAGTTTACACTCCGGCTGCCATAGCTCTCCAGGTCATAGACGCACTCAAACCACCAAATGATGTTAAGGAATCATCCCTGTGGTAGATTGATGAATATAACATGTTACTTGAACATTCATGTCAGTGCATTTCTCACTACTCATCTACAGGTTTCATTGAGAATGTACATTGTATATGGAAGGTGTCTACATCTCCCCGCATTCCTGGCTGATTATATCATATTGGGGAAGATGTTTTTGAGCCGGTGCCAGCTTATTTCCTGACTCCATGATTATAGGACATACAAGCTTAACTATCTTGACTTCTCTCCAATGTGGATCCCACAAATGTGAGTTCTTTGTCAAATTAACAGTCAATAGGACACACAAGACATGCTGATGAGCCGCGCTATGAAAAAACGGGGTTAAATGCATGTGCGAAAAGTGTTTCCCAGATTAGCCAGTGCAGTCAGCACAGGCTAATCAGGGACAACATGTTCTGCCTGAACAGAATTTTTGCTAAGAAAAGACTTCCTTTAAACAAAAAAATTCCATAAAAGTGGAAAGTGTTGTCCCTGATTAGCCTGTGCAGAAGCACAGGCTTATCTGGAACAACACTTTACGCACATGGCTTATACTGCGCTTTTCCAGAGCAAGGCCCTAATAAATCATTACTAAATCTGCAGCTTCTTCTTCTTCTTGTCAATCACAACATGTACCAAATATCTTTAGTATGCTAAAGGCTGGTCTCAGCTTCCTCCACAAGATAACTTCACCTTTGTGGAAAACTCTGCCAAAATATTTTGCCACTGGAAAAAACAATGTGAAATTGAAATAATTACAGATATACACAGAAACATATGTTGGTAAATTGTGATGAGAAATAAATCAGTTTACCTGAATGCTTTCTGTTGTTTTCTTCATTAAGTTAAAAAAAGTACTTAATATGGTGGCATATCGGTCTTATTTATAAATACTCTATATGAACTCATTTTCAACACCTATAAATGTGTATTATTGAAAGAAAAAATTATCTAAATTTCTTTGCATCATTTGAACTTTTGTCTTTATACTTCAAATCTTCACTTCAAAAAAATAATTGTGTCTATTGTCTAGGCAAGAAAAATTAAAACCTAATTTTCATAAAATAAAGCTCTTCTGCCATTTAATTTTGGTGAACTATCTAATTAAAAAAAAATACTCTTTCAGTCTGTTCAATTTCTGGTGTTCTCATCTATGGTGTACATATTTGTATATTCTCTATAAGTTCAATTTAACCCTTTGAGTGCTGGAACCGGATTTTGAAGGCCTTAGCAAACAATTTGGATCCAGATGAGACGCCACAGAACGTGGCGTCTCATCAGGATTCAAACTGTTTGCTATTCTGATAGTATTCTTTGAAAAAAAATTGAAGAAAATGCTAATTTTAGAAATTCAGCAGACAACATTTTAGCAGATGACAAATTTCCCAGCATGCAAAGGGTGAATATATAAATCATACTTTTTCATGGAAATTATTGCGAGATAAAATATTCTGATGAACTCTAATTCCATGTTATGCAAATTCACTGTCCATACTTATCAATTTACAAATCAAGGTACTGTTAATCCTAACTTTGGTGTCACCAGTAATTGAATTTTTAAGCCAACATTGTATTGTTTATTTTAAATATCATTTAACTAAGCCTCACTCTGGGAAAATAGGGTTCATTGCATGTACATAAAGTGTCATCTCAAATTAGCCTGTGCAATCCATTGTAACAGGCTAATCAGGGATGACATTATCCGCTTTGATTGTATTTTTTGTTGGAAGAAAGTATTTACTTAGCAAAAATCCAGTTTAGTCAGAATGTGTCGTCCCTGTTGTGCAGATGACAATTAACACACATGCATTAAGCCCAGTCATCCCAAAACGCGGCTCCCCCTCTCTTTCAGTGAACCTGACAGCCATAGCAGGAACAACCAAAGGATTCCGCTCGTTCATGATCCAAGCCC
This sequence comes from Dreissena rostriformis, assembly GCA_007657795.1. Classification (NCBI taxonomy): domain Eukaryota; kingdom Metazoa; phylum Mollusca; class Bivalvia; order Myida; family Dreissenidae; genus Dreissena; species Dreissena rostriformis. Next base: position 127,743 of record VMBQ01000621.1, read on the forward strand.
GCAGGGTGGACCCAAACAAGAACACCCGGGAGCCCATTGGTACATTCACCGCTCTGCAGCCAGATCCAGTCCAAGCAGTGGAAGACTGCGCAGGAATCTATGGGGTAAGAACTACGGGCCTTTTTCTGGTTATTTTGGGGAAAATGCAATTTCAGGATTAGGATTTTTTTCGCCTGAAAAGTCCACTGATTTGGAAGAAATGTGGGTGAACACTCTCCTTTTCACATCAAATTATAAGAACAAAATCATATTAATTAAAGTTATAAAAATTATACCCCCCCTCCCCCTCACCCCTTACCCACAGAACACACTTAGACAAGCAAAAATTGAATACGTGAACTGTTAGTAAAAATATAAAGCCGGAAATTGCAGTTTCTAATGAGTGCTGGGAAACACTCCAGGTCATCACATAATGCTTGCTCCAGTGCAGAAGGACCTTGTATTCCTCGTGACACTTACACACATGCTATTGGATTGAAATTTAAGAAAAAAAATTTGGTTGTATGGTAAGGCTTTCAGTGACTATTGACCCGTATCATGCGAAATCGGGTATTATGTCATATGCGACCAGCATCATAGCTCCAGCCCAGTTTGCACAGTCTGGTCAGGAGCTACCCTGTCCACTATCAAGTCACTAATTAGCAGACGCGTAGCTCATGACCAGACGGTGCTAACGCAATGGCTGGTCTGGAGCTGCGCTGGCTGCATATGGCACAAGACCCATTTTTGAATGATGTGGCTCAATTGTAAGAGAATCTTCCCATGAACATTGAGAATAAAATTCGAGACCTTTATTGGGTTATCAGATGGGAGTTTTCAAGCGTTAAACCTTCAAATTGATATTCATACATGTTTCAATTATACTTAGACGTTTTGCTTTTATTCACTCAAAGAGTTTGGTTCACTGATAATTGATTCTCCCATGAAATTATTTCAGATGGGTAAAAACTCTCACTTTGTTTTCAAAACTTACCAGAATTTTTTTGATGTTAAAGGTAGTTCAAACATGGGAAGTTTCCCCAATAACAGCAGGAAATACCAGGCAGCCAAGATCAAATTTTTCATTTTTCTCAATGAAGACAGGAACTGCAAAATTATCAGGAATGCCACCTGAATTGACCTTGTGTTTGGCATGCAGTCTGAGAAGTGTAGGATAAGAAAGCCTTGCCTTGGGGAAAGTAAATTAATTAAAAATAAATTTCTGAAAATAAATTTAAATTCAAGGATTAAACTGATTAAACTCAATAAAGAGATGCATATATGATTGAATGAAGTAAAGCATTGTTATAGTGTATCATATTTCCATTTGTGACTCATAGCATAATATGGTGAGTGTGACTGCTATTTTTTTGAAGGGTGTGTAAAAACAACATCATTCATTTATAATGAGCAATATTGTACTAAAAGTACAATTATTAAGAAGAATATGTACAAATATGTAAGACATATGTAACATGTGAAATGTATTCACTGCTAGATGTTTATAAACTTATGCATGCCAACAGCAAGTAATAGTGAGCTATATGTGTACACACATTCCTGTAGAATATGACGCAGTTTGCCGGCTTCTGTTAAAGCCATGGTTTGGAACGGAACTACTTTAAATTCTTGCATTAAGAGGCTGAAGTATCACTCTCATAGTGATCAGATATCATCTGTATGAAACATAAGCTTGTTAGTGAAGTGTTGCCTTTCATTTTGATTGTTTTTTTTATACAGTGGCAGATTTAAGACCATAATGGCCACTACACTAAAGCATCATAGATTGAAAAGATGACCTTAAAAATGATACTGAATTTAATACTCAACTAGGTATAAATTAATTTCATAATTTCTTGATTAATCAAGAAAATACCATTATCCATGGAGCTGTTATTCTCTCTTTAGGTCATACCGGTTATAAGGCAAGGGAGGTAAGACAAATGCTGAAAATTTGACATTGATAAGAGGCAGTGATCTCCCTTAGAAGCAACAAAATTTGTAAAGTTGTCCTACAAACTTACAATTATGATTTTGTGTCCATTTTAGGCAGCTCTGGTGAGCTCAGATTTCTCAGAGAAGCGCAATGTACGTCTGGTGTGGAATCCATTCAAGACTTTCCAGGGACATGTGGAATTCAGGTAGAGAAGTGGTTCTAGCACATATCAAACTATAATTTTTTAATTTTAGTATAAAAAGCTTTTACTTGAGCGCATTATGCAGTTTTATTAAAATCATAAGAATAGTTTATTCATGGTAAATATAAGCTGGGATAGCTCTTTAAAATACAATTCATTTATTTAAATGTTAATGCTATCCCCTACAAATAATAACTAAACATGATGTTCTATGTAACTGGAAACATTTTTAGTTTAAAGTCATTTCATGGTGGAATGTTTGCCCAACAAAAATTGTCATTCAACTACCAGAAATTATTTTATATAGGAATTTCAGTATGAAATGTTAGAACTGATTATAAGATTAAAACAAGCATGAATGAGCATGAAGAATTTTTGTGAAAACTTGCACGGCAAACAAGCGAGCAAAAGTAAAGTTTGACAACATGCAAATTTCATGCTCAGTTTTTTCACTTCCAGGGTCACTTTTGTACAGGATGAAAAAACATTTTGGGTACGGGAGAAGTCTGTTACCATGTACGATCCCTATGATCCCAGGCCAGAAATGAAGAGGCCGGAATATGTACGTTGTCTTGGTGATATATTTCTTTCGATTAATATATGCCTTTGACCAAAACAAAAGATGATTTTTATATTTAATAATTTATTTTATTGATAAGCTTGTTTCCCATCATTTGTCAAAACATTTGGTCTTTATTTTGATAAAAATATGGCAGAATTTGTTAAAAAAAACAACAATACACAACAATGGGATTCAGCAAATAAACAAAATGACACCACAGTTCTGCATTTGACAGCTTTATCGGTTTTATTCAACAATGTACACCTGTTGATAGGGATAAACTTTTATACCTTTCATGACATTACAGATTGTGGCCCCAATTCGAACTATCGATGTCACAGACTGTGGCTCAAAGAAGGGCTGTTACAGAATGCCTGAAGGTTGCAGAGAAATAGAATGCGAATACATCGTGACGTGGAGGAACCTGGATGCTTCGACCACCGAGTTTGAAATGAGTGCTATCACTGATGGCTTCAATGATAGATATTTCGCACTTGGATTGTCTAAGGACATTTACATGGTGAGGGTAACAAAAGTAGAAAAAAACACACAATTATATGAGCCTCATTCTGGGAGAACTGGCCACTTGGATTGTCTAAGGACATTTACATTGTGAGGGTTACAAAAGAAAAAAACACACAATTATATGAGCCTCATTCTTAGAGAACTGGCCACTTGGATTGTCTAAGGACATTTACATTGTGAGGGTTACAAAAGAAAAAAACACACAATTATATGAGCCTCATTCTTAGAGAACTGGCCACTTGGATTGTCTAAGGACATTTACATGGTGAGGGTTACAAAAGAAAAAAACACACAATTATATGAGCCTCATTCTTAGAGAACTGGCCACTTGGATTGTCTAAGGACATTTACATGGTGAGGGTTACAAAAGAAAAAAACACACAATTATATGAGCCTCATTCTTAGAGAACTGGCCACTTGGATTGTCTAAGGACATTTACATGGTGAGGGTTACAAAAGAAAAAAACACACAATTATATGAGCCTCATTCTTAGAGAACTGGCCACTTGGATTGTCTAAGGACATTTACATGGTGAGGGTTACAAAAGAAAAAAACACACAATTATATGAGCCTCATTCTTAGAGAACTGGCCACTTGGATTGTCTAAGGACATTTACATGGTGAGGGTTACAAAAGAAAAAAAACACACAATTATATGAGCCTCATTCTTAGAGAACTGGCCACTTGGATTGTCTAAGGACATTTACATGGTGAGGGTTACAAAAGTAGAAAAACACACAATTATATGAGCCTCATTCTGGGAGAACTGGCCACTTGGATTGTCTAAGGACATTTACATTGTGAGGGTTACAAAAGAAAAAAACACACAATTATATGAGCCTCATTCTTAGAGAACTGGCCACTTGGATTGTCTAAGGACATTTACATGGTGAGGGTTACAAAAGAAAAAAAAACACAATTATATGAGCCTCATTCTTAGAGAACTGGCCACTTGGATTGTCTAAGGACATTTACATGGCGAGGGTTACAAAAGAAAAAAACACAATTATATGGGCCTCATTCTTAGAGAACTGGCCACTTGGATTGTCTAAGGACATTTACATGGTGAGGGTTACAAAAGAAAAAAAACACACAATTATATGAGCCTCATTCTTAGAGAACTGGCCACTTGGATTGTCTAAGGACATTTACATGGTGAGGGTTACAAAAGTAGAAAAACACACAATTATATGAGCCTCATTCTGGGAGAACTGGCCACTTGGATTGTCTAAGGACATTTACATTGTGAGGGTTACAAAAGAAAAAAACACACAATTATATGAGCCTCATTCTTAGAGAACTGGCCACTTGGATTGTCTAAGGACATTTACATGGTGAGGGTTACAAAAGTAGAAATAAAATTAAAAAAATTTGAGCCTCAATCTGGGAGAACTGGACGTAATGCATGTGCGTAAAGTGTCATCCCAGATTAGCCTGTGCAGTCCACACAGGCTAACCAGGGACGACACTTTCCGCTTTTATGGACTTTAACGTTTTTAGGAAGTCTTGTGAAAAAGAAAATCCTTTGTAGGTGGAAAGTTTCGTCTCTGATTAGCCTGTGCGGAATGTGCTCAACAGAAATAAAAAATCACATACTTTGTACCTTAGGAAGGTCTTTCCATTATTATGCACAGAGGTCAGTGTAATGTTCATTTTAATGCTGGCAAGTTATAGAAGTATAACATTACCTGTAATGTTTGTGATTGATTTGGTCCGCAGGGTGATGATCTCGTGTTTGAGTGTGTGCACAACCACACCAGCGGCCGTGTTGAGGTGTTCCAGTCCATCAACTACAAGGACAACATCAACAAACGGCTCATAAAGGTATGATGTCATCACTGAGTGATTATAATTGTAGTCAATATAAAAAATGTCTTGTGACAGTAGAATGTCGCAATATTCATAATCATAGTCAAAATAACAAAAACAAAAAAACTATAATGCTGTCATATGAATGATGTCATAATTTAAATAAAATAAAAAATTATTAAAAAACAAACCAAAATTATTATTAATTAAGTTTTGATATTACGCTGAACCCAAATAGAATACTCATGTTTGATTCAAATCGATCATTTTTAAATGGACTTCTGTCAGAGAAATTATTAATAAGTTAGATTTAATATTACTCTTAACGCGAAAACTCGTGTATGATTCAAAGCAATATGATACCATTTCTAGCCCAAAGATGGAGTCCTGTCCGAGGAAGGTTCGTACAACAATGGCCGCCTGCGATGTCGCTTCAGACGTAGGAACACAGTAAACAATGAGGAGCTGACCAACTACGGACTGATTTCCCGTCCCTGGAGGCTACTTATGGCTCGCGGTAACTCACACAAAGGTATCTATCACATGCCATTGAGCCTTACTCTGGGAAAATGGGGCTTAATGCATGTGCGTAAAGTGTCGTCCCAGATAAGCCTGTGCAGTCCGCACAGGCTAATCAGGGACGACACTTTCTGCCTTTATTATATTTTTTGTTAAATGAAAGTCTAAGAAGAAGACTAAGCGAATATTCAGTTTAGCGCAAAGTGTCATCCCTGATTAGCCATTGTGGATTGCACAGGGTAATCTGGGACGACACCTAGCACGAATGCATTAAGCCCCGTTTTCCCAGAGCAAGGCTCAATTTAAAGTTTATTGAGAAACCATACATATATACAAGACAAACTAAGTGATCAGTTGAAAAAAAAAAAATTACTGCTGTGATGAACTCCAAGCACAGGATAAAAAAAACAAACTAGAAAACATATTTGTTGTTTGAGGAATGAAACATATTTTAAGATAACTGGTAGTTTTGTGGAAAGTACAAGTAACAAAGTCTCTCGCCCAAGATACAAACAATAGTCGTCAAAATATTGAACAGGCTTTTATTGATATAGAAAATAAATATTTTCATGAAATATGTTAATGAAGATATTTTTCCGCACATTTTTCATGGTGTATAAGTATTTTAAACATGTGCAATTATTTAATATTTTAAACACATAACATCATAAGTCTCCTTGTGTAGAATGAAGTCAGTATTATTGCATTTCCACTCTTACATTTTTTCAGGGAACATTCTGCCACATGCTATCATCGTCGGTCACCTGCCTCTGGCCTCCCCCGAGGAGGTGTCGTTGGACGTCGGGGCCGACATCGCTGGGCGCGCCAGGTACCACCTTGTGAAGGCTCATGGTAAGCTCAACTCACGCTCATTGTGTTCTTATGAAAATATTAATTTTACCATATGAGTCTCACTCTGGGAAAATGGGGCTTAACCCTAAGCATGCTGGGAAATTTGTCGTCTGCTAAAATGTCGTCTGCTGAATGTCTAAATTAGTATTTTCTTCGATTTTTTTCAAAGAATACTATCAGAATAGCAAACAGTTTGGATCCTGATGAGACGCCACGTTCTGTGGCGTCTCATCTGGATCCAAACTGTTTGCACAGGCCTTCAAAATCCGGTTCCAGCGCTCAAAGGGTTAATGCATGTGGGTAAAGTATCGTCCCAGATAAGCCTGTGCAGTTTGCACAGGCTAATCAGAAACGACACTTTCCGATTGTATTGTAATTTTCGTTTAAGCAAAAATCCAGTTAAGGCGGAAAGTGGTGTCTGTGTGGACTGCACAGGCAAATCTGGGACAACACTATGTACATGCACAAAGCCCCGTTTTCCCAGAGCGAGTCTCATATACATTATCAAATAAATACTCCTGGGGGACTAACATTTTTTTAAGTGGGGGTGGAGTGGGGAGCGGGGGTGTTAGGGTTGTTGAATTTGTGTCAAAGTAATGGCATTGTATTCTATATATAAAAAGACTCAACATTCAACTTGGATTGTGTTGCTAATTGTCCAATCATTTCAAACAAAATTGATGTAAAACATGATTTCGCATTAATTAAGATGCAAAATGAAGCATCCATGGGGCTTGGAAATGTGTGTATAATTTAAAATATGTTGTCTTTATTCACGAAATAGTTCACATCAAATTGTATCTAAAAGTGAAATTTTCAGATTATATTTTATTCATAAGACATGTGTACAGTAAAATAAAAATGTGGTAGACCTGAAGATATTTATATATGTAAGATTTAAATTTATAATTATACTCTTAAGAAACGATGAAACAATTTAAAGTGCCATCTGCTCTGTTGCAGCTTGCCTGATGTTGCTAGCGTGGATTTTCTTTGCTCCCATTGGCCTCATCTGGATGAAGTACTATACCACCATGTGGCCGAACAGCCGCTTCCTGGGACAGAAGTATTGGCTTGTGGTAAGATGGCAACTTAGATACAAAATTCCTTTTCTGTATTTGAAAGTTATCCTCCCTGTATTTCAAACTTCTTTCCCTCATTTAAATTACAGGGTCCTCTCCCATGTTTTTCAAACTTCTTTCCCTCCTTTATATTACAGGGTCCTCTCCCATGTATTTCAAACTTCTCTCCCCTGTATATTACAGGGTCCTCTCCCATGTATTTCAAAGATATCCTCTGTATTTTACTGCTCTCTCCATGTGTATGAAAGCTCTTACCAATATTTCTTGCACCTGTATTGCAGAATCATTTCCATTATACTTCAGAGCGCTATTCCTCGTATTTTAAAGTTCTGCCCTATATTTAAGAGTTCTTTTCCTCATATTTCAGAGGTCCCACAGTATGTCAAAGGTATATCGTCTGTAATTCAGAGTTTGATTAACTGTATTTGAGAGTAACTTTCCCTGTAGTTCAAACTTCTCGCCTCTTTGTATTTCAAAGTTATTTCCCCTGTATTTCAAAGACCCCTCCACTGTATTTAGAAGCTCTCCCCTAATATTCCCAGTTCTTCATATTGTATTTCAAACTTCTCTCAACTTTCAAAGTCTTGTCCTCTGTATTTCAATGTTCTCTCCCCTATATTTCTGAATCCTTTTTAATGTATTTCGAAATGATCTCCTCTGTATTTCTGAGTTCTCTCCACTGTATTTCAAAGTTTTATTCTCTGAATGTCTAAGTTCCTCCCTCTCTTTTTCATATTTTCTTCTCCTATATTTCAAAATATTCTGTCCTGTTTCAAAGTTCTCGCTTCTGTATTTTTAAGTTCTTTCCATTGTATTTCAAAGTAAGTGCCCCTGTATTAAAAAGAAACTTTTGTCCTTCACTCTTCTAATTACCTTCCCTTTATTTCAGACCCATTTCAACTGTACGGTTTGGGTGGTGATCCTGGTGATCATCAGTGTGATCCTGATCTTCATCGAGGCTGGAGGCTGGAGCTACGTAAGTTAGCAACACTACTTGAATCTTGAATCATGTGGTTTTTACAGAATTGCAATAACATTAAACCATCAAAAGAGCTGAACCTTGAACTATTGCTTATGTTGAGCTATGTTTTATCAAATGCAATAGTTCCACCCGTTCAACCTTCATTTTGAGTCTGATTTTAGAAAACTAGTCCATGGGTATGTGTTTATTCTGTAAAATACCATAATTTGCCAGGGAGCCATTTTGAATATTTTAATCTTGTGTCATAGCAAATAATTGAATGCAGTTATATATACGAAATATTTTGAAAGAATAGATAGAAAGTTCTTTTTTGATATCTTGATAACGAAACAATCTCGGCTTAAGCTGCTGATCTTCATTATAGAAAGTACAAATGAAAAAATCTACTTTAGCTTGCTTTTATAATAAATTGCAAATACAAACATAATTTTCACTCATAGATGTGCTATCAGGGTTATCAATATATTAAAAAATGTTCTGTGTGAGCGTCATCTAATTCAGGTCACTGTTTCTTTCTTTACAGTTCTATGAGTTGCCGCAGAAAGCTCACCCTATTTTGGGGATTATCGTCTTCATCTGCATCATTGTTATAGTGAGTATTAAAGGGAGGTTATAATTTATTCAGCCAAATACTATTATTACGTAGACTTTTGTTACTTACATGAATGCAGCTTAACCCTTTGCATGCTGGGAAATTTGTCGTCTGCTAAAATGTCATCTGCTGAATGTCTAAAATTAGCATTTTCTTCGATTTTTTTCAAAGAATACTATCAGAATAGCAAACAGTTTGGATCCTGATGAGACGCCACGTTCTGTGGCGTCTCATCTGGATCCAAACTGTTTGCAAAGGCCTTCAAAATCCGGTTCCAGCGCTCAAAGGGTTAAGGCATCAAACAGCTGTTTGGAACTACATATTTTCATTATTTATCAATTAAGATATTTAACAAAACGACTTTTAATAATAGTTCATGCTATTTTGCTGTTGCAAATAAAGTTATGTCATAAATGTTCTAATACCTGTTGATGTATTTGGATACTGTTTTATGCCAATTAAAAACATACCAATTTTACGTTTTGTAGTCGATCGATTCATACAAATTTACTGTTTTTTTTTAGCCCATACTGTTCCTGATCAGGTGCCCTGAAGACCACGCTTGCCGGCCAATCGGAAACTGGTTTTACTGGCTCTTCTGGACTATTGCCTTCTGTCTGGCTGGTGGGTAGAAAATCTTAGGTCCACAATTTTTTATGCACTAAGTATGAAAATGGTTCCTTTCGGTTGAAAGACATGGCCGCCAGGTGCAAGCCAGTTTCCTTTTATTACTTAAGTTAAATCATGTTCAAACTCAAGAAGTAATATTTGTTTGCATAATCATCATGAAACATGCTCAGAAATGTGTATGATATCTCAACTGTGTTAGAAAATGATTCTGGCCCTATGAAAAACATGGCTGCCGGGGTACTGCACAGTTTTCCTTAAATGGCTCAAGTGAAACCTTGTGAACTCTCTAGAAGTCACATTTTTTAGTTAAATCTTCATGAAACTCGCTAAAACATTTGTTCTAAAGACCTCGCAACAGAGTGTGTTATTGGTTTTGGTCCGTTGAAAAACATCATTGCCTATAGTGAAACCTTGTGAACACTAGAAGTGACTTTTATAGATTTCACATCATTATAACTTGCTCAGAAGATGTTTCTTATGATAATGCAAAATCTTTTTATATTTTTCGGCAAGAAACTTCTTGGTTTTTCAAAAATGACAATTTCCTGTACATGTTAATTTCTGAATTTGTAAAAAAGTATATTGGGAAGAGTACCGTAGTCACTGAAGCAGTTGGGCCCTTTTTATCAATGCCAGTCAACTAGTCCATTTTTATGACAAAACATCATAATACAAATTAATATGCTTTTATTGCTCTTGATTAAAAAAAGCACAGAAACTTTTTCAATAATTTTTTGATCATTGAAGAGTATTGAGCCTTGTTTTCCCACCATACACTTATGATTTTCCTGCAGCATACAAAAGGGTAAACTGCCATTATTCTTCATTTCAGTGGTTAATCTATTTATTGGCATGGAGTTCGGCAAGGCAATGGTTCCCTGGTGGCTGACCTGGATCATCTGCATCTTCTTCCTCTTCAACTTTGTCTGTGAAATCATCCTGGAGGTGCACCAGTGCTGCACCCACAAGAAGAACAAAGGTGTGTTACTCTTGTGTGTTGAAGAACAAAGGTGCATTACTCTTGTGTATTATCTGTACTGTTTGCAAGGTGAACAAAGGTATGTAACTCTTATTTCTGCACACACATGAAGAACAAAGGTGCATTACTCTTGTGTGTAGAAGAACAAAGGTGTGTTACTCTTGTGTATTATCTGTACTGTTTGCAAGGTAAGCAAAGGTAGGTAACTCTTGTTTTGGCACACACAAGAAGAACAAAGGTGCTTAACTCTTGTTTCTGCACACATAAGAAGAACAAAGGTGCGTAACTCTTATTTCTGCACACACAAGAAGAACAAAGGTGCGTAACTCTTGTTTCTGCACACACAAGAAGAACAAAGGTGCGTAACTCTTGTGATTGCTAAGTTATCTGAACTGTTCACAAGATTAACAGAAAGTAGGTAACTCATGTGTATGTTAAGTAATCCATACTGTTTACAAAATAAACGAATGTAGATCACTCGTGTGTCAGCACTCTCAAGAAGAACAAAGGTATGTAAATCATGTGCCTTCACGCACAAGAATAATAAAGGTACAAAACTCATGTGTCTACTTTCATGAGAATAATAAAGGTAGATAACTCATGTGTCTAAACTCACAAGAATAATAAAGGTACATAACCATACTCTCAAGAAGAACAAAGATAAACAAAAAAATCATGTGTCTTAACTTACAAAAAGACCAAAGAAACAAAGCTCTTGGTTCTGCACCCACAAGAAGAGCAAAGGTACGTCACATTTGTATCTGCCTTACGGTGAACCAATTAATGCTTCAAGACCAAGAAAAGTAGGTAGTGCTAGAGTTAGACTACAACGAAAGTTATAATACCCATTGCTACAAAGGTTTAGGGTGATAAACCGTATTCACCATGGATGTCTCTCTGTCTGCAGACACAAATTTGTCCCAAAAAGTACTCCTTCTCTTCTTCATGAACAACATTCAAACTTGAATGCATTGTTCATTATTATATGAAGTTGTGCATGCGTAATTTGTATCATCTTGCACTAAATATTGCAAGAGTTACACCCCTTTTGCAGCTTAGAATTTCTGNTTTTTTTTCTGTTACAAATGTCAATATATATGCAATACTTAAATGGGAAACAAAAGTATATAATATTGAGGATGTACTTTGTTTTGTGTTGAAGTTGTTGTTGACTATTAAACAACAGTAGATTATATGTCAGGGTAACCAAAAATAATCAATAAAAAACTAGTGTTACTATTGGTAATACATGTCTATATACAAAATATTAATATGCAAATGTATGTCGGTTATTATTGGGAATATAAAGAATATTAAGATGTTTTAAAACATTATTTAACTGTTAGATGAAATGATGGTTGCGTATTTTACAGAGAATAGGAAGAAATGGGAGCTACAGAAGAAAGAAAATCCTAATGTACACATTCCTGAACCCTGGCCTGCCGTAAGTACACTTAGAAACCATGTCATGTTAGTTGTAATGTACACATTCCTGAACCCTGGCCCGCCGTTAGTACACTTAGAAACCATGTCATGTCAGTTGTAATGTACACATTCCTGAACCCTGGCCCGCCATAAGTACACTTAGAAACCATGTCATGTTAGTTGTAATGTACACATTCTTGAACCCTGGCCTGCTGTAAGTACACTTAGACACCATGTCATGTCAGTTGTAATGTACTCATTCCTTAACCCTGGCCTGCTGTAAGTACACTTAGAAACCATGTCATGTCAGTTATAATGTACACATTCCTCAACCCTGGCCCACCGTAAGTACACTTAGAAACCATGTCATGTCAGTTATAATGTACACTTTCCTGAACCCTGGCCCGCGGTTAGTACACTTAGAAACCATGTCATGTCAGTTGTAATGTACACATTCCTGAACCCTGGCCCATCGTAAGTACACTTAGAAACCATGTCATGTCAGTTGTAATGTACACATTCCTGAACCCTGGCCCTCCGAAATTACACTTAGAAACCATGTCATGTCAGTTGTAATGTACACATTCCTGAACCCTGGCCTGCAGTAAGTACACTTAGAAACCATGTCATGTCAGTTATAATGTACACATTCCTGAACCCTGGCCTGCAGTTAGTACACTTAGAAACCATGTCATGTCAGTTGTAATGTACACATTCCTGAACCCTGGCCCGCTGTAAGTACACTTAGAAACCATGTCATGTCAGTTGTAGTGTACACATTCCTTAACCCTGGCCCGCTGTAAGTACACTTAGAAACCATGTCATGTCAGTTGTAATGTACACATTCCTGAACACTGGCCTGCTGTAAGAACACTTAGAAACCATGTCATGTTAGTTGTAATGTACACATTCCTGAACCCTGGCTTGCTGTAAGTATACTTAGAAACCATGTCATGTCAGTTGTAATGTTCACATTCCTGAACCCTGGCCCGCCGTAAGTACACTTAGAAACCATGTCATGTCAGTTGTAATGTACACATTCCTGAACCCTGGCCTGCCGTAAGTACACTTAGAAGCCATGTCAGTTATAATGTACACATTCCTGAACACTGGCCTGCCGTAAGTACACTTAGAAACCATGTCATGTCAGTTATAATGTACACATTCCTGAACACTGGCCTGCTGTAAGTTCACTTAGAAACCATGTCATGTCAGTTGTAATGTACACATTCCTGAGCCCTGGCCTGCTGTAAGTACACTTAGAAACCATGTCATGTCAGTTGTAATGTACCGGTACACATTCCTGAACACTGGCCTGCCATAAGAACACTTAGAAACCATGTCATGTCAGTTGTAATGTACACATTCCTTAACCCTGGCCCGCCGTAAGTACACTTAGAAACCATGTCATGTCAGTTGTAATGTACACATTCCTGAACCCTGGCCTGCCGTAAGTACACTTAGAAACCATGTCATGTCAGTTGTATATGGTTAAGTACACTCAGAAACCATGTCATGTCAGTTATATATGGTTAAGTACACTTAGAAACCATGTCATGTCAGTTATATATGGTTAAGTACACTTAGAAACCATGTCATGTCAGTTGTTTATGATTTAGTACAGTTGTAATGTACACATGCCTGAACCCTGGCCCACCGTTAGCACACTTAGAAACCATGTCATGTCAGTTAAAATGTACACATTCCTGAACCCTGGCCTGCTGTAAGTACACTTAGAAACCAGGTCATGTCAGTTATAATGTACACATTCCTGAGCCCTGGCCTGCTGTAAGTACACTTAGAAACCATGTCATGGTAGTTATAATGTACACATTCCTGAACCCTGGCCTGCTGTAAGTACACTTAGAAACCATGTCATGTCAGTTATAATGTGCACATTCCTGAACCCTGGCCGGCCGTTAGTACACTTAGAAACCATGTCATGTCAGTTATAATGTACACATTCCTGAACCCTGGCCTGCTGTAAGTACACTTAGAAACCATGTCATGTCAGTTATAAGGTACACATTCCTGAGCCCTGGCCTGCTGTAAGTACACTTAGAAACCATGTCATGTCAGTTATAATGTACACATTCCTGAACACTGGCCTGGCATAAATACACTTAGAAGCCATGCCATTTCAGTTATAATGTACACATTCCTGAACACTGGCCTGCTGTAAGTACACTTAGAAACCATGTCATGTCAATTATAATGTACACATTCCTGAGCCCTGGCCTGCCGTAAGTACACTTAGAAAACATGTCATGTCAGTTGTAATGTACACATTCCTGAACCCTGGCCTGCTGTAAGTACACTTAAAAACCATGTCAGTTTTAATGTAAACATTCCTGAACCCTTGCCTGCTGTAAGTACACTTAGAAACCATGTCATGTCAGTTGTATATGATTTAGTACACTTAGAAACCATGTCATGTCAATATAATAATCAATATTAGCCCTTTGAAGGCCATGATTTGTGAAAAAATCAAAATATGACCATAGACAGATGTTCATTTTGAAATAATCAAAATAAGCCCTTAGACAGCCGTTCAGTGTGAACAATAAGCCCATAGACAGCCTTGATTTGTGAAATTATCCAAATATGACGATAGACAGTAGTTCATTGTGAAAAAATCTAAATATGACCATAGACAATTGTTCATTTTGAAATAATCAAAATAAGCCCTTAGACAGCCGTTCAGTGTGAACAATAAGCCCAAAGACAGCCTTGATTTGTGAAATTATCCAAATATGACGATAGACAGTAGTTCATTGTGAAAAAATCTAAATATCTGTGCACATTTTCAGGGGCGCATCTTCAAGAGGAATGTGCTGTTCACGCACTTCATCGTGTGCTTGATAGTGGTTATAATAGCCGTGATCACAGTGGCCGTGTCCTAACTGCCTGCACGCCGATGGGCAACCAGTCTGCGGAATACGTCGAGACGCAAATAGCTGAACCAGTCTGAGATTACATTTTACCATAGCAATGAAATATTAGTAAAAAAAATATGTCAACATAATGCATGATTGCACCACTTTATAAAACTTGATATTTGGAGGCTATACATTCAAAGAAAAAGTGGTTAACAGTTGATCTTTAGCAAATATTATGTTTTAAAATTATATATATATATTTATATACAATTATATAAAGCCTACACCTTTGTTAAGAAAACATGGAAAGTTTTTTGGTTGATTTTAATCAAATTCACATTTAAATAAAGCTTAAACTGGTGTGAAAAACACATAATCAGAATTGTGAACTGATTTAACTAAGAATATTAACTATTAACTTATATTAAATACTTTTGATCTCAATATATTGAGAGTGACATGACTACATGTAAAACTTAACACTGTCCTGCTCAGAAGCAAAGTGAAAATGGCTATATGCATCCAGAATATAACCTGAAGGGCCTGCTAGTAACTAGCAGTCTGTTCGAGTTTTATGCTGTTTGCTGCTCATCAGTTCTTTAGTTGGAAATGAAGCCCTTAAAACTTTAATCTATTAAGAGAGGGCTTTAATTTAATATAATTTTAATTAATGTTACTCCAAAGGGGTCAAAATGTGTATCTGAGTGGTAAAGGGTTAAGTGATATTTGGTACAAGCAGTTTCATAGAAAAGCAATATTCAGTTTGCAACAATTCGCTGGTATTCCAACAGTATTTACTTGGATATTTAATGAGAGGTAGCGTTAGAAAATAGCTTGAAAATAAGGCTGCTAAATAGGCTAAACAAAAGTTCATAGCTTGAAGTAGAATTGATTGATTACTCATTATACGTGACGTTAAATACCATTATTGTAATGTATTGTAATGCTTAGTCTCCTGGTTATTCTTTTGATATGTCTTGGAATGAATCTGAACAGAATTCATCTTTCTGCTTCATCATGCAGATTGTACTTAACCCTTTGCATGCTGGGAAATTTGTCGTCTGCTAAAATGTTGTCTGCTAAATTTCTAAAATTAGCATTTTCTTCGATTTTTTTCCAAAAAATACTATCAGAATAGCAAACAGTTTGGATCCTGATGAGACGCCACGTTTTGTGGCGTCTCATCTGGATTCAAACTGTTTGCAAAGGCCTTCAAAATCAGGTTACAGCGCTCAAAGGGTTAATTGTGCAATGTTGGAGTACTTTATATCCAGCATTAGTCAAGTTTATGTGTAGAGAAAAAAAGTCATGGGCTTTGAATGTATTTTAACAGTTAGTAGAAAGCATACGACATGAGTGACATCTGTGTTATGATGTGGCCAGTTTGGAGTTTTTCATTTCAAGCCATTAACCTAAAGGGAAGATAATAATGAGCATTAATGAAGTGTCTGAAAAAAAGACTGACAAAATTAGTCAAAACTTCATGAAAAGTAAAGTAAAAATATTGTTTGTATATTATGTATGAACTTCAAGTATTATTGGGTGATTTATGAGAAAAATGAAAGGGGAAAAAAGGAAAGGAAGATGAGCAATCTAGAGCCATCTTTGCCATCTTGTAAGCAAATTCTTGAGTATTTAAAGACTTGAATTAAGCGTTAATTTAGATGGAAATAAAAATAAGCCTCATAAGTGGTAAACAAATAATAATCTTCAGTAACAACAGCAGCACGACAAAATTTTGATTTTGAACTGGTTACAAAATGGTACTGTGAATTAAGTCACTTTGCATTTCATGCAGAATAGTTTCGTAACTGTACTCTGTTGGCTATGGCTTCATTCAACTGCATTGATAAAATCGTGTGATCATGTTAAATAATTAATGCAAAATGTTTGTAAACAAATGTCAGGTATTTCGGGATATGCCAGTTATTGTCAATACTAATTACAATGCATGTGTGTTTTGGCAAATGTAGGCGTAAAATGGTGCTAATTATATCTTTATTATGCATATGTTATTGATTGTTTCGATTTTATCTCGCGTGTTTGTATCAATACCTTACATTGTTGTTATGTAGGGTGGCATATAGGAGTTGAACTGTCCGTCTGTCTGAAAACTTTAACATTGGCCATAACTTTTGCAATATTGAAGATAACAACTTGATATTTAACATGCATGTGTATCTCATCGAGCTGCACATTTTGAGTGGTGAAAGGTCAAGGTCAAGGTCATCCTTCATGGTCAAAGGTATTTTTATTTTTTTTAATCGCAGTAGGGGGCATTGTGTTTCTGACAAACACATCTCCTGTTTTCTAACTTATACCATGCAGATGTACTTCAAAAGTTATGAGATTCAGTATGCATGTGTATTTTCCTTGAAAGCTTGTTTTAACATGAGCCTGCATTATGTTATTGATATTGTTTTATATTGTTATAGAATTTTCTCTATAAGTATGCTATTCATTTGGGATATTGTTAAGTCAGAATTTTAAACTCTAGATTCTCTTTAGCATGCTATTCATTTTGGGATATTGTTGTTTTTGAATGTTTAAGTCTGGATTCTCTTAAAAAATGTCATACTGAAATGGTCTCTCATCTTAAAAGGACTTGGCTTTAAAAATGGTTCATCTTGATGTTAAATATATGAGAAAAAGGTAAACTGTAATCTAAAAGATTTGGTATAAACTAAATATTTGTATTCGCTGTACAGATACCCATATTGAAAATTATGTTGTTGCTTTATCATGTATGCTTTATTCATGATGCCATATTGCATTTGCAAAATGCAAACAAAATAGTTGCATCTCATGTGAGATTTTCTGATAAAAAAAAAAAATCATTAAATTTATAATGTCAATATTAATTCAGCATGAAGATTATATTGCTGACCGTGTTTTAAGTTATTACATCTATAACACATTAAATGGTATGGTTTAATTCTGTGATTGTGTGTATCTCTTCTGGTGACTATACCTATCAGATGAGATTTTAATATTTAAGAAATAGGCATCGCTCCGTGAAAAGGGGTTTAATGCATGTGCGTAAAGTGTCGTCCCAGATTAGTCTGTGCAGTCTGCACAGGCTTATCAGGGACGACACTTTCCGCCTTAACTGGATTTTTGCTAAGAAGAGAATTTCTGTTAAACGAAAACAAATCATAAAAGCGGAAAGTGCCGCCCTGATTAGCCTGTGCAGACTGCACAGGCTAATCTGGGAAGACACTTTACGCATATGCAATAAACCCCCTATTTACTGAGCGAGGCTCGAATATAAAACCCCTCTGATGGCCTTATGACAGATTAGACCCTAATTTCTTAAATTGCACTGAACATTTTCATCCTGTGTACCAACCAGTGTATAATCAACAACTTAAACAGCACTGTCACACATTGAAAAAATATAACTCTCGAAGTAAGCTCTTATCCAGAACATATTCACATTTTGAAATTTGTTACATATAAAATGTTAGATTTTTACAATATTTTAAATGGTAAATGCATAAAAAGTTCATTTTTAAACAATTGTTAGTGTCAACATCGAAATACCATAAAGCGCTACAGTACATTGCATCTTAGCTCTGGGAAACCCGGATGGTGATGTCATACGTCAATATTTTGCATGCATGGTCCGTACTAAGCATGTGAGGTCCGGGGTAGAAAATAGTGACCGGTCCATATACTCTAAATTCTCTTTATTGTCTTCTACAGACCTAAACCGGTTATATAGATAAAGGACAAATTTATGTGTGGTGCAAAATAATATCATAATTATTCACATTCTGCGTTTCACAAAGAGATCTCTTGGGCGAAAATAATAATATTTATAACAGTTGAAAACAATAATGAGTACCGGTTGAAAGAAATTATAGTTATAAGGTGGTTTAATGTTTAACTGTAAAATGGTATTGATTCATTAAATTCATGCTTTTAAAATTCTCATGAGATTTATAGATGTTAATTTGCTTCTTTAATATAGATATTACACATAGCGCTTCCCATTTATATATTGTTTGTTGAATCTTGTGTTTTATTTGTGTTTGTACATATTTAGATGATGAATTTATTGATGTAGAATTTCATTTTTAGATATTTATTTCATTTAGCTCCAATTGGGATATGCCATTTTAATTGTTGTTTGTCTTAAGATTTTAAAAATTTCAATTAAAACAAGGGTAAAATATAAGTATTTGTAAGTGACTATAACTTCACAGGTGTTGACTCAAGTAAAAAATAAAAATATTGATAATAATGTAAAATAGTATTGTTTTGTTTTACATTAAATGAAGCTTGCTGTCTATTTCTTACAGGCGTATTGTAATTTCCATTGTGTAAATGGATAATTAAAAACTTGTATGTATGTCAGACTAAGCAGGTCACATAAATTAATTATATTATCGGCTTCATATGGATGTGGATTATTGTTATGTTTGTAACAAAAGAACATTGTTAACCAAAGAAATAATATGTTGACATCATCATTCATGTCAGGAAGCACACAAAAATCAAAATAAGTATGATGACAATTGTCATGATGTCACTATAAGAGTGCGGCTCAAGTGCATTTCGAGGGGTGAACGGAAGACTGTCGTAACTCATATTAAATAAAGAAGGAGATACGACAGTTTTCCGTTCAGCCCTCGATTTGCATTGGACTTGTGTACAGAAGGCTAAAGACTGACTTTAAATAATTGATATTGAAATTCTAGTAGTTCATATTTGCAGAATAGCTCTCATTAGTCTGTTTTACCTTGACTGTTTTTTTTTTTACAAATGAGATTATTTTTTATTAGCCTTTGGTCATGCATAGATCATATGATTTCATATGAAAGAATAATTTTATATATGTGTATAGACGTATGTATTTAAACATGATTATCTTACATATTTAGTAGTCGCTGGAGTAACACAAATGTATATTTATATATATTTGAATTAAACTTGATCAACAAATAAAACTCTGTAATTAGTTTGGTAATGTGATTGCAATAATGTTTGGATAATTTAAATATTTTTGATAAAAAAAATAAATATTTATTCTTACATGGATGTTAATTTTTGTGTTTATCCTAAAATCTCCTATTTGAGTGTTTCAATATTTTATTGTTATTGTTATGATTAGTAATAACTGTTACCATGGGAATTTTCTTTTAAATGTTGTACAAGTTTGTTTCTATTTTAGTGCAAGCCATTGTGTATATGCTTACATCATCTGCTGTGACTGTACTTATTTATACAAATAACCTCATGATGTAGAAATATATCATGAAATAAATGTATTTTGGTATTCTTTGTGGCGTGTATTTGTTTCTTTTATTTATTGCATAAACATACATTAGTTATGGGGTATTAGAAACAGTACTTGAAATCTAACTAGTTATTTGTATTTTGTGAAATTGAAAGTATTTCCAACACAAATCTATTAATAGATCTTTGTATCAAGTGGTTATCATTTTATTGTCCCCTACCGGTTTCACCGGAGGGGACTTATGGTTTGCGCTCCGTCCGTCTGTCTGTCACACTTTTCTGGATCCTGCGATAACTTTTAAAGTTCTTCATATTTTTTCAGGAAACTTGAAACATGCACAGATGGCAATATGTTTATTATGCAGGTCATTTCATTTTGTTCCTACGTCAAAAAATTTGGTTGCTATGGCAACAAATATATATTAAAAATAAATAAAAAAATCTGACAATGGTGGAGCCGGTAGGGACATCATTGCTTTGCAATAGTCTTGTTGCAATTATAATAGTACAATTTATAGAGAAAATAAGAATTTAAAGTTCATTCTACTCGGTGAGTTTAATTTTCTCACTTATTGTGTTATCAAGGGAGGTAATAATGAGAAAAAACACAACTGCTCGAGTTGTTTGCCCTGTAAAAAAACTGTGCCAAGAGGATGGGGCTGATCGCTTGCCTTATTTTTTAACAAATGTAATTGAATAATGCAAAATGTTTTACTACCTCATTAGGAGAAGTTTGCAAAGAAAACACCATTTTCATGTAAAATCATATGATAAAGGACAAAAAAGAAGTATGGTCTATGTAATTAAAAATATAAATTATTTGAAACGCTCTTGAGTCTGTTTCCTGGGACTAGAACCAGTACTTTGTGCCTATGGGGAAGATCTAAAGAACGCTCCAACAGTGGAAATCAAACCCATGACTTCTTAGTCGCTAGGCGGACACCATATCCATTACGCCAGAGCGACCTCATTGTGAGGAAAGTCATTGTGATTTTATTTTGTAAATTAGACTATACCGGTAGTTTACTGCGATGGTAATTCCGCCGAAAATGCGCATCACTCCCTATATATTCTTTTTTACTCATAAAATTAGAATTCAACTTCAGCTTACAGGTAAGTCTCGTTTAATTTTGAAATTCTACAGTTTTCAAACCCCTTAGACACAGTTATCAGCATTAACTCTGAACATGTTCAAAAGTCACCTGATACGCCTGCGACCATTAATGTTCTCTTGGCATTTTTCTGAATTTTCACCTTGAGGTATCCATGATGATTTTACCTCCTCAAATGTTATTTCTCCAAGAACAAAGTTACGACTCCATCCCTGGATGACTGTGTATAAGGAAACCACATAATGGCGATCTCATTTGTCACAGAGCTAGGGGGAGTTGTGTTGCTGAATCATTCCATGCATAAATATCTTTAGCATCATGACACCAAGACAAATGAAAATGTGATGTTTTTCCCTAGACAAGAATACCAACCCTATAGATTCCTATAATTCAGGTCTTGTTGTATTGTTTTCAGTATGTTTTTAGTATTCTTTCTCAAAGCAGGGAGATTACTTGAACAAGTTATTGTTTTTAAGTTTTTCAAAATGTAATATTGAGTAACCAAGTTTAACAGACGTTCCACATTTCACAAGTTAAAATAGTCCACTCTAAACAAAACATTTCCATAAAAAGGATTTGTAGAACAATCAAATTACGCCCCCCCTCTGGTGTTTAAAAAAAGCTGTATGTTTCCACTAACTCGACAGACCCTAATTTTGTTTGCTTATTCCAATTTGAGCGTTCAATCCTATTTTGACCTGAAATAGGAAAATGGTTTCCGGATGATAACTCAAGAACGCTTACGCCTGGGATCATGAAACTTCATAGGGACATTGGCCATGACTGGCAGATGACCCCTATTGATCTTGAGGTCACTAGGTCAAAGGTCAAGGTCACAGTGACTGGAAAAAGGAAAATGGTTTCCGGATGATAACTCAAGAACGCTTACGCCTGGGATCACGAAACTTCATAGGGACATTGCTCATGACCAGCAGATGACCCCTATTGATATTCAGGTCACTAGGTCAAAGGTCAAGGTCGCAGTGACCTTAAGCAGTAAAATGGTTGACTGGAAAAAGGAAAATGATTTCCGGATGATAACTCAAGAACGCTTACGCTTGGGACCATGAAACTTCATAGGGACATTGGTCATGACTGGCAGATGACCCCTAATGATCTTGAGGTCACTAGGTCAAAGGTCAAGGTCACAGTGACCACCACCACCACCACCACCACCACCACCACCGTTCAGTGACAAAAAACGTATTCACACAATGGCTGCCACTACAACTGTTAGCCCATATGGGGGCATGCATGTTTTACAAACAGCCCTTGTTTATTATAAAATTCAGGCAAGCTGACATTCCAACATTCATGACTGTGCTTTATTATGCCTGGATGGGAAAGACCTTCCAAAATATTAATAATTATATATTAATATATAATTATTATATTAATAACCTTGGACAACAGGAAACATTGCCAAGTGCGTGTTTGCTTGAAGACAGCTATGATAATATACAGCATAAAATACTAGAGTGACAAACCGCAATTTCTTTTGATGCAATGTTTCCAAAAGTAAATAAACACACTCTTGCATGACGTTGACAATTTCAGATTTTTTTTTCAGAAAATTTGACGATAACATTCAGAGACTATATTCCTAGAAGAATGCAAGGTGTTCATTAATAATTGCACAAGAAACAACAGATTCATAATAGCTGACATGCACATGAGAATACATAATTGATCCAAAAACTTAACTGTACTATTAGTTGAGAAAAGCAATATCCAGGCTTTTTTCTAGTCTCAGAACACATTTCGGAATTTCATTTAAAAGTGATAGATCTAAAGTAATCTTTGTAAATTTCCCTTACTGCAGATAACACCATTGCATGTTATTCTAAAAGACAAGCTATTTATTGATTTTATCTCAACATACCGGTAACTATCACAGTGGCAACTGTGCCATAATTCCTTATTGACAGTTTTCTAAAAAGTCATTTCATCCTGGCCACAGATCCAAATATGTTTGATAGGCACAACATTATGATTAATGGTAGCCAACTGTTGTAGGACAAATCTTTTTTTTTCTTCTTCCAACATCAAAGATGAATGCTGGGTAATATTGGGGAAGAATTGGAATCCTTGTCTGCACACAAAATAATTTAAATACTTTTCTTTTATAAGTCTGATCCGAAATTTTATTTATGAAACGTCTTTGGTCTAAATGCAATGTTTATACAGTGTCATTTGTTATTAAAATGCATGCAAGTTGATTTCCACCAAAAATAATGCTTTTAAATGGTGTATCACTGTTCTAACAAAAGTAAATGTTTTTATTACACTAAAAACGTTTATTTGTAATTAAATGCATGTAATTTAATGTTCAAATGTGCTTGGTGCAAATTAATTGTATACTTTTGTTTGTATGTATCTAGTATAAATTAAGTATATTTACTTGAAAGGCATCATAAACTATTGTTAACGTGTCCATTAAAAAAGATTGCTATTCCTATTCCTATGTTTCTTTTTTTATTACAGTATTTGGAGTTGGGATTTTACTTTTCAACCACGAATCATACAGAAAGGATTGGACAGTTTGCAATTTATGTCTTCCCCATAATAAACATCATCATCAAGCCCTGAGAAAGGACAGGCCGGGAGTTAATGAAGGTCTACATAGTCTTTGTTTAATAAATCATGTCTGTCAGTTACTTTCAGCTCCAAAAATGTACCAGGTTTTCTTTTGAAACACTTCTTTTATCATCCCGGCTGAACAACCAACAATGAAGAACAATCAATGGTGACTGGAGAATAGATTGCTTTGCCTTTGGTTTCTGTTCAAGCATTTTCTGGCTTTTATACCAAGTGTCTCTTATGGTTTGAGGAAGAAAGGCCAGATAATGGAGTGAGTCTTTCATTCCTGGAATTTCAAACGGTACAAGTGATGCATCAAAGGCTATGGAAAATAATGCTTGGATTAGGTTTCAAGTGATCAAACGTGGTTTTCTTACATGTTGCCTGTATTAACTTTATGATAGTGTATAGTTCAAAAGTATAAAATAATTGATGATCGCTTATATTAAGTTCATCTTTAAGTTGCCTTGGTAAATTCTTTACTAAAGGTGACAATGAACAAAATAAATAACTATAACTATAACGATTATGTTTTTTCCTCTAAGTGAACATAGGTTGAAACTGGGCACAACGAAAACATATTTACAGTGACTCTAACGTTATGCTTGTTTGGATTTGTTTGCAGTTTTTTTTACTGTATTTTAGTTAAATCATTATAAACACTGTATTATGTGAATTGGGAATAAGACATCAATTTGGGAATAAATTGTGTTTTATCAAAAGTGCATAATATGCAGTTTTATATGTTGTATTTATTTAGTTTGACAAATTATAATTAAAACAGATACTTGCATATATAAAAGCATCATATAAATTGATTTTACTTCAAAACTGGATTTTTTATTAATTTAAAAAAAAATCCTCATGAAATGAAACTGTGTCCATGCCGCGCAGTAATGAGCCAATTCTGCATCTGCTTATATACAAATTGGTTGCCATCTGCTGCTGTTATGGTCACAAATGGTTTAGTCTTGCTCTGACAAACAATTAGGTAATGACAACAAAGTAATATGTTACATCAAAAGGGAGCTTTGATTAAGGTGCCATTAACAGGCTGTCATTAAGATCTCAAAATGAATAAGTTGTTTGTGACTTAGTCCTAAAGCTATCACAGCAAACAGTGAAAGAATTTTATGTTATGTTATCATGTTTGACATGCATTTTGGCAATATTGGAATGTGGAAAAGCTGTTACAGCAAAACTGTAAAAGAATGTTGATTCAATAATCTTTAACAAGCATTGTTGCTTATATTGAAAAGGTATTTAATGAATTTGTTAACAATAAGTATTGTAAATATGTTGCATATTTTTTTATTTACAAAATAACCCTAAATATCCTTTTGCCAGATATGGACAAGAAAATAAACATAAGTGTAGATGTACAAGATCATGAAACCCTACACCAATAAACAAATATACAAATGACATACAGCATTAAACAAATATTCAATTGATCAAATAACTATGAAACTATTACTAGAAAATCTTCAAATATGAAAATGACATATAGAAATAAACCAATATTCCAATGACAAAATAAATCAAGAAAGTAACACCGTGAAATAAGTGAGAAAATGCTTGCATAAAAAGCAGATATTCTGCTTCAATTGAAATCCCTGCAAGTGTTAAATAATCACTGCAATTAATTTAAGTCCTGGCAAGATAGATTCAATACTTTTATAAGTTATCAAGAAGATGAAACTGTGTATATCATTATTTTTATGTGTGTTACTTTCTGTCAGTCTATGCTGTTTGCATTAATTTACTATTTCAATAAAATCTTGTTTAAGTAATTGTTTTAAGTGATTGGGTTTTTATCATTTCTCTGTATTTTTAAACCGTGTTCATGAATGCATAAACCTAGTTTATTTTTTTTTAGATTTGTTTTTAATTGAATGTGCAGCTTATATACAGTTTTGGAGTTAAATGGTGATCAGTTTAAATGCTGTATTTGCATATGCAATTGTCTAAATTTTAATTATTATTTGTCAATATAAACTAAAATTGCATATAAAGCACTGTTGCAAAAATACAATTTATTCCACACTTGATGTTTTATTCCAACTTCAAATAATAGTGTGATACAATGGACCATTATTTGTCTTCCTGAAGTCAGCAATTGGAGACAGCCATCAAGTAATTCCAGGGGGTCAGTAAAAGATCAAAAGGGGCATGTCATTGGGATAATAACTGGCACTCCAGCCAGTGTGATCAATTATGTTTGATTCATGACATGCATTCTGATTGAGACCGTTTCGTCTTATATGGAATAATAATTAGATAAAAAAACAGCTATCTCCCCTGAAACCCAAGCCTTTAATGGCGGGAGCGGAATTGTTGCAGGAACACTTCTGCCAATGAGTCTCCAGATAATAATGTGCCTGTATGCGTTAAAATAATCATCCGTAAATCTGCAATTATTGTTTTAATAAAAGCATGCATTATTATAAACCTATTTTCTTTCCTTTTAGGGAGACCGTTTGACGATGGAATCATTCTGCTAAGTGTGCAGTGACACTTATCTATATTAAAACGCATTTAAAAGGCAAACCTTTATCATTATTATCATGCAAAATGCATCAGGGTGATTTGTTTTTTTCATGTTGTGTTGTTATTTATACTGAGTAGTTGTCACATATTGCTATGAAAATAAGTCTTCACTGTTACAGATGGTGTTATTGTACAGCAAACATACTGTTTTAATAAGCCTTTAAATACCATTCTAGTTGGATATTTTAAAAGCCACAAGGTTATTAAAGGTTCTTTTGCACAAGTGAGAATTCATAAAGTACAATCATACTTTCATAAGTGTTTACAGTAAAGTGAGCAATTAAATTGGGCTCATATTTTGATGGCGAAAAGAACTTGTTCAGTATATTATAATAATATTTGATATTGTCCCAAATAATAATAATGTGAATATAAACGATGACATCCATTTAAATGACATATTGGACTAAGATTTGACCTAGTGACCTAGATTTTATTCGCAATGATCCAGACATAAAATTGGGTTAGATATTGCCCAGATAAATATTTTGATCAAGTTTCAAGGTTGAGTCATAACTGTGGCCTCTAGGTTTTTTCTTAGATTTCACCTTTTGACTTAGTTTTTGAATGCCCATGACCAAGATTCTAATTTAGCCTAGATAAGGTAAAGATAAACGTTTTCACCAAGTTTAATCTGTATAATGAGTCATAAATGTGGCCTATAGGGTGGTAACAAGGTTTTTCTTAGATGTCATTTGGTGACCTAGTTTTTGGACACACTTGACCCTGATTCAAAGTCGGCCCAGATAGTGTCAAGTAAAGTTAACATTCAGACGAAGTTGCATCACCATTGAGTCAGGAATGTGGCAACGAGAATGGTAACAAAGTTTTTCTACGATTTGACTTTGTGACCTTAGTTTAAGATGCACATGACCAAGATAAACATTCTTGATAACAAGCTTAAAATTGACAACAGACGATGCAGTACATGCAGCCATGGCAACGGGCAAAGACTGACCACAATAGATTACCATGAGCAAATCTAGCTCATATGACTTAATAATATATTACTAATTAGCAAAAACTTTTATTACGTGCCTCACACTAGCAGTAATCAGTAAACAATTACATGACAAAGCATATAATTAATTATATGGATATTTAATTAAAGCAGTGTAAATTATAATCAGTTCTTAACACCCCTGCTACATAAATGCCAATGTGTGTCAATAAACAAAGGCAATCATTCACTGAGTTATGTGACAATTACAATCGTGATACATCGACCAACTCCGGAAGAGTTATGCAATAATCGCCGCAATGATCCAGAGTGGTGACAGTTAATGACCATTTATGGGTTAACAACCACCGGGTCCAGTGATCACAGATTCATGGTGGATGTTTCCTTAGGATACCGGTTCCCAGACTTTGTAAACCATGATTAAACATTCATTGAACAGTGTGAAATATGGAATGCATAGACTGTAAAATGCGGTAAATTGTGCCCGATCAATGCTTTCTGGATATAGGCTGCCCTAAAAGAGACCATTATTTTTATGAATACAAGATCAGTTTCTGTTTTAAAAACCTATTTATTGAAAGAAGTTTTCCCTCTTGTGCAATGTAATCAATCCCGTGGAAAAACAATACCCCATAAACAGAGAAACCGTTTTTTTTTTTGTTTTTTTTATTATTTGAATCATATACAGTCAAGTTCACAGGGAAAAGTATCGATTTTTTTTAATATATACTATATTTACTAACATATAGTATATATAGTATATAGTAAAAAAAAATCGAGACTTTTCCCTGTGGTCAAGTTACCATTACCGGATCATTACCCATAGCGGATCACTTTGATGTTCAAGACTGCGTATCGCGATAAAAAATTGACATTTTTAGATGATATTTTGCACACAGCATCTTCAAGGCCTGTTCTTTTAAACGCATTGATTGAGCCGTAATCGGAGCTACTCTTTGTCAAACATTTCGGTATGTTTTGCTTACATGTGTATACGACTTTGTTGACTTCCGTCTCGTTTCCAAATCGAGGTTGAACATTTTTCGAGGCCACATGCTATAATTTTGTTAAAAAGTAAGAATTTTACGCTATAATTTAAAGACCATTTAGTAGTCTTTCTGCCTGCAAAAGTCCTTTTCAGTTTTGATTCGTGTTTAAGATTTTGCAACACTTTAAATGAAATGAAGAATTGGGGCAATAACGGATCAAGCGTGATAATATGCGTATTGATAATATATTATATTAAAATATATGCAAATCTTGTTGATTCTTACAATAAATGATCTCAATCTTAATGTTTTATTTATGTTTCATGTTCAATATCGATGATTAGATATGATTT
The DNA here is from genome assembly GCA_007657795.1 of Dreissena rostriformis. NCBI lineage: Eukaryota > Metazoa > Mollusca > Bivalvia > Myida > Dreissenidae > Dreissena > Dreissena rostriformis. The sequence goes on from VMBQ01000621.1 coordinate 156,483, forward strand.
AAAAAAAAAATACATGGTTTATGAGATGCCCATATCTTTGCGATCTATTTAGGATTTTCAACAGATAATTCACACAAGAACACCATGCGTAAAGTGTGGATACAAGATTACATATAGAAAACAATTATAAAAAAAATGAATACAATGTATAATTTATTTCTGGCAATGTAACTTGGTCATTGTAAACAACACATTTCATGTTTTGACAGTTCAAATAGCGTGTTAGATGCCACCCTGAGTGGTTTCGATCACGTGATCCGTTATGGCTACAACTGATCCGTTAATGCATGAATTCTGCGGCGAAAAAAAAAGATATCACACATACATTTTGCCTGCGTTTAAAAATAAGACTTTGTGCTGAATCAGTATGCAAAGGTAATATTTAATCAAACTGGTGTAAAACAAGTCTCAAAACATGCATTGCTTTTCACCAGAACAACTTAATTACGCTACTGATCCGGTAATGGTTACTTGACTGCATTTCATTATCTTTGCTTCTATTTCTCCTTAAATTTTGTTTTTTTTTCTGTGTATTTTTTTAAATCTTTCATCCACATAATAAACAAGAGATGTGTTTGTCAGAAACACAATGCCCCCTTCTGCACCGCTTTGAAAAAAAAAGAGAAAAAAAGACCTTTGACCTTGACCTTGACCTTTCACCACTCAAAATGTGCAGCTCCATGAGATACACATGCATTTAACATTTGTGTTTGACCTTTGACCTTGAAGGATAGCCTTGATCTTGACCTTTCACCACTCAAAATATGCAGCTTCATGAGATACACATGCATGCCAAATATCAAGTTGCTATCTTCAATATTGCAAATGCTATGACCGACGTTAAAGTTTTCGGACGGACGCACAGACTGACGGACAGACAGACGGACTGACTGACAGTTCAACTGCTATATGCCACCCTACCGGGGGCATAACAAAAGGTAATAAGAATAGCATTATGAGGATGATTTCTTCAGTTGTATAAAAGAAAATGTGTAGCAGTAATAGAAGCTCACTTATGTGATTCTCCATGGTCAAGGGATATATTGAAGGTATTTCATTTTTAAATAGGCACCAAGAAAAAAAACATCATCATTTTTTACTATATTTTTCCTTGTAGCAATATATAGTAATAACAAAATGTTGCATAAGTGAACAAAAACAACGAAAATATACACACACACACACACACACACACATATATATAAATATATATAGTCCGTCACTCAACAATCTTCACATAATGGTTATATGCTATGTATATCTTATCTAAATCCATCAGCTCAAGAGAGTTAAATCCAAAAACTTTAAGAATGTTTAAATTCTGAAGCACTGTGAAATAACAACGAGCAATAATTACACCAATCTGAGGTATTTGAAGGCAAGTGTCCTTTCTGGCTTCTGTTTATCTCAACTTCAGTTCTTCAGCTCGCATCCTGTCTGAGCCCACAATGAGTTCACAAAGTTTCGAGACATATGTGTGTGCATAAAATAACTAAAATACATTTCAGCCTCACTTTGCGGAAACAGGGCTAAGTGCATGTGCATAAAGTGTTGTCCCAGTTTAGCCTTGCAGTCTGCACAAACGCTAATCAGGGACAACACCTTCGACTTTTATGATATTGTTCGTTCAAAGTAGCGTTTTAGCAAAAATCCAGTCTTGGTGGAAAGTGTCGTCCCTGATTCACCTGTGCGGACTGCACAGGCTAATCTGGGTCGACACTTTAAGCATGTGCATTAAACCCTGTTATCCCAGACCAAGGCTCATTTCTTTGGTTGACTGTGTTGCCTACATTTCAACCAGTTGTAAACAGTTTATTGTACAATATATGAGATCACCATGTTTCCCTACTAAAATATTCTGATTACTGTATATGGGCGTAAATGTTTGGTACATGTCTGTACCAGGCTATTTGTTTTGCATACCACTAGTCTAGCTGATAGCAAAATCACTTAGGGGTCATTTGGAACTACTTCATTGGTCTTAAAACATTTACATTAACTTATTTACATAGCGCACAATGATTCTCTTACTGCATACAAATTCAATGACCATTTCTTCATTAATGACAAACATTTAGGGACATATACCGTAAACAACATTTTAAATAAATTCTGTATAATTTAGCTTTTGGATAAATCGAGTCTGTTTGTCCATTACTGACGAGCGTGTTTCTAAGCAGGAACAAATAAAGGAACTTTAAGATAAGATTTGCTACATAACCTCAATACCGTCTACCGGCAAATACATGTAGCATATATGCCACCACTAAAAACTTAAGCATTTTATCAGAAACATGGGACAAGTAAACTCAACGAATCCTTTTCTGGCAGCTAAACCACAATTGGAGGTATATATGACCAACACTTTGAGTCATTTCAAATTCAATAAGGCCTCCGATTGTGTTTGTTTAATCAGGAGAAGTTAATTCCTTCCAGCTCAGAACGTCTACGGTAATTGCAACTTTCACAGAGTTCAGGGGATTGGGTCCCAGATCAGATTACCGCATTAGGTCTACTAATGCACAAGTGATGCACAAAATGAAAGTTTCACAAATCCAGAGGAATCCCATTGTTTCCTTTATTGAACACAGTGGTTTCATAGTAAAGAGGTTTGGAAATCATATGCCGAAATATCCCCTTTTTTCATTGATAATTAATTTTCATATGAGGGCATGTAATTAAAAAAAATAATCTTACCCAGCTTTGCCATATGTTATTGGCTAAGTATAGGTCTTGAACCATGATATCTGATTGATGGTTATGACCATATTTTTGCATGTGGTACATTGGTAACAAGTCCAATATTTAACTTTCTGCAAACAAAATCTATAATTGAACTTTTGGAAAAGACAGAAAAAAAACAGATATTTTTTTGTGTGAAAAATGGTGTGCCTTAATTGATTTATTTCTGTCACAAATTGCATTATAGTACAGATAAAAAAAATCAATTACCGGTACCAAAAGTAACAGAAACGTGATAATATTGAGAATTGTAACAGAAAAGAACATACATCCTATTAATACTTTAAAATATGCATGATCACACAGCTGTATCATTGATCCACACTAGAAATTCATTTTAAATCTTTCTTGGTTACAAAAGCCTGATAACTTGTGATAAGTTTTCCCCACTGACAAATTCAGTATTGTCCAATCTCCTCATTGACAGTTCATTATGAGGCCAATGACACAGTTTGGTTCCAGGCATTTGGGGGCATTTGTAAGTTGCTGCATTAATCCATTGTGTCAGGGAAAGTCCAATTTTACAAAGGACCATGCATGATAACTTGTTTTGAATAAATTTGTTTTTTGATCATTCAAGTTAATGACATGAGGCACAATGAAATTCAAAACATCATTGTTAATAGATCCAATTTCGGATTATGACTACTTTTCATGATTGGAAAAGAGCAAACAAACAAGGCTTGTCACCATAGGATAACAAATGCCCCTTTTTTCCACATTTTTCTTAACCTAAACGCAAAGTGTTTTTCCACATTTTTCGAAACCTAAACGCAAAGTGTGCCGGAATTTCAGACGGACGGACAGACGGACAGACAGACAGTGCGATCACTATATGCCCACCTTCGGGGGCATAAAACGTTAAATAAAAGACCTACTAAAAACATCCTAAGGTATTGTTATATATTTTCTTGGTTGTTGTTCAACTTAAATGTTGATACATTATAATAGTGAGGTCTACTAAAACTGTATTCGGTGTGTGATAACAAGTTTCAAACCTATGATTACCATCATGTTGGCCTTTTCATTTCCCTCACCAAAAGAAAAACCTTTTCCATTTAAATTAGACATCTTTGCATGCCAAAGTGGAATCAGGTATTTTGTATTTCACAAGTATCAGCACATATCTCATTAAGTTGGAATTAGCATAGGTAAGTGAGGGCTTGTACAATTGGACGTAGTTCTTCCATTTAATGCATTCAATTAGTCCATCTATTCAGAATGCTGATGACGGCTTAATGCCTTGTGATTGCTATATTAAAACACTAGTTAATACATTATGAAAGGGTTGGGGTGATGTAGGACATAGGGCATGCAAAAGCCTTAAACAGATACTGTTAAATCATTATTATTAATGGGACATTAATTTTCGTTGATTTTGTGGGTTGACCGATCCTAGAATTGAACACAAACACATTGGAAAATGACCCACACAATTTCCTCTTTTTTTTTCCAAGATCATAAATCCACACATTTACTTGACCATGAAATAGAAGAAAAAAAAATAATGCCGACGAATATGTATTCTAACAATGTCAGTCTGTTAAATTACCAACTCTTTCCCCTTTTTAGCTCACCAACGAATTAAGTGCTCAAGGCTCTGGTCAGTCACTGTCATCATCAAGAATTCACTTAAAAAATCTCCTCTTATGATGGTTGGAGAAAATCTGCATTGGGACCAGTTTGTTTGCAGCCTTAAGATTATTGAAAAAAAGGGTACCAAGAAAACATTTCGTTGTATGCGTTTTCGTCCATACAAATTCACTGCAAGTTTTCTTCCAATGGTTCGTTGCTACATGTGACTATCAAATAACAGAAAAACAACAGTGGTTGAATGCCATGCATATATTGCAGTTGCCACACGATAGGACAATGATACGGGTTAAGAATGTCTTTTTTTGCCAGGGAGGCAGAGTGGTTGCCATATTATCTAAAGTTTCGTTTCCACTTAAGGTTTCACTTGAAGGCAGTTACAATACAAAAATGATGTGGCCTTCACAACTGGCCCTTTTGGATCTTCAGTAAGTCACATTTTGTGATTTTAATTCCTAATGCATAACCATGACAAAGCTCCATTTAGTTAGTTTAATACATGTGTACTAGATTGTCTATTTGCACATTCTCTCTCCACTTTGTCTAGAGTCATACTTTCCACAACCCAGTAAAACAAAATGTAGGGATTATTCAGTGCTCAATGAGAACAAATATATGTCATTATAAGACACATATTCCTATTAAAAAAAATAAGCGATTTATGTGTACTTCTGTGCATTATTTTACACATAAAACAATGCAACACATAATTTCTCTGTTAAATAGCTTTACAGAGAAGGAGGTCTTAACCTCAATACAAAAGCACAGGGATTACTAAAATGTCACTCAAACTAGAAGACCATTAATCCTTTCCAAGGCATTGATAAATATCTATGCCAATGATCTATGAGTCCATTATATTCAGTTATTATTATATTAGCTTTCCCAGAAATGCTAGTATTACTGAAGACAAGCAACTGTCTCATCTTCTAGTAGTTCATTATATCGGACTATCTCATTTGTCACACAATTTTCGGGGACTGCAAAAAGTTTGTTTCTGCTGAATGTTGAGAGCGACAAACACACTTTGTATGCTTCTAACGCATCAGTTTCTATTAATATTCGGTATAGAAGCAGAATCATGAAAACATTAATAACCTTTATAATTTAATGTAAGGGAATACATTTAACACAGCCATGGTAACCAAGATTTTCTATACAACAAACTGAAATTACATTGTACAGATAAAACAAATGTGCTGAAATATAAGTTTTCATATCATCCAAGCCTTTCAAGATCACTATTAAATGATCTTTTACAGACACGAATGCATTTCATAAGCCTTGCGTTTCTATTTTTCTGAGCCTCACACAAAAAACACTCAAGTTTTAGCAGTCCCTTCTGGAAAGCAATGACAACAACAATTTCAACATTGCCATCACACCAGGTTGCAGCATTCTGTGTTCTTAACGTTATTTCCCCCATCAGGACCCTGTCACCATGGCATCATTATGGAGGTAATACCAGTATTCATAATGATTTTAATTATAGAGCAGTCTTTTTAAGGTGGTCAGAATTAAATTTTCTCAAGGTACAAGATATTGGCTCATAGCAAACTCAAAGAAGCCGGATGACAAGTTAGAGATGGCAGCTTTGTTTTGTTTGATATTGGTATCTTACATGCAGATTACATGGAGTTAGAGAAACAATGAAAAAAATAATTTGAAAGCTAATATCAAGTGGTAACCATAGTTGCGATTAGAACGTAGAAGGCTGTAAGGTCCACAAAGGATCTGCTACATCTATACTACATTATTTTATTTATGTTCTTAATAATCCGTTGTTCAACCAAAGACAGAGTTATCAGCATTAACTCTGAACATGTTCAAAAGTCACCTGATACGCCTTTTACCTTTGATGTTCTCGCAAGGCATGTTTCTGCATTTTCACCGTGTGGTATCCATGATGATGTTATCTCATCAAATTATTTCTCCATGAACAAAGTTACGACTCCATCCCTGGATGACTGTGTATTAGGATACTACATAATCCGGCCATCTCGTGTGTCACTGAGCTGGGGGAGTGGTGGTGCTGTATCATTCCATACATAAATATCTTAAGCATCATGACACCAAGACAAATGAAAATGTGATTCTTTTTTCCCTTGACAAGAATAACAACCCTATAGATTCCTATAATTCAGGTCTTGTTGTACTGTTTTCAGTAGTTGGCCCATCTAACCAATACATATAGCTTATTATCTCCAAAAAAGCCAATTATTTTTCCTACACTTTCTCTTAGCATAACCCTTTTTCCGCCCAGATACGCATTTTGATGCATTTGTTATCCCCTAGAAAATATAAATAAATTTAAGACCTCTCTTACTAGAGTCAAGTTTTTAAAGGCTTCATTTCCAAACCTAAGGTACTGATGAGCAGCAAACATCATAAAACCTGAACAGATTGCGAGTAAATCGCACAAAATAACTGTGAAGTTTTATATAACTTTTGAAACCTTCAATCGTATTTGCTACATTAACTTCAAATAAACTTAAATTAACTAAAGGAGGAAGCAGATTTTGAGGATTTCTGTATGTACTTGCATATTCTTTATAAATTGGGAATTGTTATAAAAAGTTTATGAACAAAAAAACACCCACAAAAAAAAAGACTTATGAATTATGACAAATTCCTACCAGTCATTTTATGTTGGAGTCTACAGATAATATAATTTCTCTCAGTGCTTATAATTTAAGCTTTTTAAATAAATTGTCTTTTCATGACTGTATCAACATATATTTTCACCTATCACTTCATGTCTATTTTTAATTTAGTTGTGTTTACACTATTTCAAGATTACATATAAATCATTATAAAATTCAGACAAGCTGACATTCCAACATGCAACGTGCTTTATTACGCCTGGATGGGAAAGACCTTCCTAAATATTATTCTGCAACCTAGGACAACAGAAAAGATTGCCTAGTGTGTGTTTGCTTGAAGACAGCTATGATGCATGGAATGACACCAAGGTTCGGCCAGTTACTAAAAACAATATATATTTTCTCCATCTATCTGTGTATAAAATACGAGAGTGGAACACCACAATGTCTTCTAATGCAATGTTTACTAAAGTGAAAAAACACACTCTTGCATGACTTTGACAATTTTAGATTTTGTTTCAGAACATTCGATGACAACATTCAGTCACACAATTCCTAGAAAAATTCAAGGTGTTCATTACATTTGCACAATATACATCATATTCTGAATATCTGATTCAAGACATGCACATGAGAATACATAACTGACAAAAAAACTTTATTGAAATATTACTTGAGAAAAACAATTATCCAGGTTTTTTTCTAGTCTCAGAACAAAGTTCAGAATTTCATTTAAAAGTGATTGATCTTAAGTAATCTTTGTAAATTTCCCGAACTGATAACATCAGTGCATTATATTTTAAAAGACAAGCATTGTTCGATTTTATCTTGACATAACTATCACAGTGATAACCATGCCACAATTTCTCATTGACAGTTTTCTAAAAATTAATAAACTTTTCATCCTCGCAACAGATCCAAATATATTTGCAAAATTATGGTTAATGGTCACAAAATGTTGTATAGAACAAACCCCTTTTTTTCCTTTTTCTTCCAACATTAGTGGTGAACAATTGATATTACTGGGGAAGAATAGGAATCCTCATTAGCAAACAATTGAATACTTTACTTTAATAATTCTGGTCCGTATTTTATTTATGAAATGTCTTTGGTCTAAACGCAATGTTCTGATCTAGTATCATTTGTTATTAAAATGCATACAAGATAACGAGGGGTGAAAGCGAAACAGCTCTAAGTGCATTTTTCAAAAATCTTCAGGAGAAGGTTTAAACTGTATAAGAAGAACAATTAAAACAATGAAGGCTTTATAATTTAAAGTTATATTGGGAATAGTCTGTTCTTATCACATTTGTTTAAAATATGTTTGTATTTTCACAAAAAAAGAAGTTATTTGAAAAAATTGCACTTAGAACTTTTTCGCACTGAAATTTCATATATTTTGTACTTGATGTTTAAAGCGAAAAAGTTCTAAGTGATTTTAAAACTACGTTAAATGATCCATTTACAGTATTTATTTCATATGTAATACTTTCCACATTTTGAAACTAAGAATATTATAAATAAAATGCAAAAAATGTCATTAAGAACCTTTTCGCATTGAAAAAAATATTTTTTTCAACTTATTGTTAGGAGCGAAAAGTTCTAAGTGACATAAAGTGAATTGAAAAGTAGTTGAAATTCTCACTTTTTTGCATATATTTGAAATTAAATACTCTTAACATTTTAAATACAAGTATTTTTTAAATATATTTTGAAAAATTGTTTCTTTAAGAACTGTTTTTCTTCAAACACGATAGCATAAATATTGTTCTTATATCATTTAATAGTGCTGAAAAGTTAAAAGTGACAATTTATCTTATTTTATTCTAAATACTTTTGTTTGCAGTTGTTTGTTACCTAAGCATTGGAACTGTAAAAAAGTTTTTATTCAAATATCTCACAACACTGAATGTTTTTTTTTATTATTGTACTTTTAAACAAAAAAAAAACAAAAAAAGAGGCACTTTTATGAAAGTATAGTAGTATGTTGTGTGTATTTTCAACGATCAATAACATGCTAGAAAAGGTGAATTGTATTAACGAACCTGATTGACCCTTAATTTTTTCATTCCTACCTCATATTGGATTTCAATGTTGATTTTTCTATCATTTTGCTATATTCTATCATATTTGTTTAATTTGATTTATACTTTGGCAGCTTTTGGACTTATTTTGTAGTCTTAAGTCATGTCCATTTCTTTATACAATGAACGCTATGGGAAAGTAACTTACAACCATATATATTTAACGATTTACAATAATAAATATTTTTTAGGGCATTATGAATTTTACATATAGAGAATGTGGTATATCTCGGCCTTTTCATAGAAAGTACACACGTCAAGCACACAAAAGCATCCACCATAATGCAAAAGAGCACTGTTTTGAGAAAATTTACAAAATATAACTTGCACAAATTGACATCATTTAGTTGTTTGATTACATCGCATCAGAATTATAACCTGCTGATTTACATCCACTGGCACAGCTGATA
>VMBQ01000621.1:166209-201572 GCA_007657795.1 Dreissena rostriformis
TTTCGCACTTAAAAATAAATTAAATTTCACTTAGAGCTTTAGGACAAATTTCAATTTTACGTTTTATTTGATTGCCTGGAACTTAGATATTTTAATACATGATGGGCATTGGTGTTGCATTACAAAATATACAAAAAAGTCATTTTGTGAAAAAATGTCAGTTAGATCTGTTTCGCTTTCACCCCTCGATAATGTCTAAATGTCTAACAAAAATAATGCAATCCATTTCAACAGCGTATCATTATTAGCAAACTAGAGCTTTGTCACAGACGTGACGAATACCCTAACATGCCGCATTGACACAGAATATTTTGCATGTAAAAACGCACAAAGTGACCCCGTGACCTAGTTTTGGACCCGGATGATCCATATTCGAACTTGACCTAGACATCATCTAGATACAACTTCTGACCAAGTTTGGTGAAGATTGAATGAAAACTACTTGAATTAGAGAGCGGACAACATGCTGAATGTTTAAAACGCACTAAGCGACCCCATCACCTAGTTTTTGACTCGGCATGACCCATATTCGAACTTGACCTAGACATTATCTAGATACAACTTCTGACCAATTTTGGCGAAGATCGGTTGAAAACAACTTGAGTAAGAGAGCGGACAGCCAATACGGACCGACCGACAGACAGACAGACCGACAGACAAGCTCACTCCTATATACCACCCTAAACTTCGTTTGTTGGTTTTTTGTTTTTTTTTATTTCACTGAAAAATATTTTGTGTGTAAAACATGCATGTAATTAAATTTTTTAATGTGCTCGAAATATATACTTTAATATGAATTTAGTATACAGTTACTCGACAGGCATCAAAAACTTTGATTACAGAAAGAATTCAATTAATTAATACTAAACCATTATTAAATGACTCATAACAATGTAATAACTTTTATTTTGGTCAATTAGTGCCCATTAGAAACAAATCTTTCTAAAGTGTTTTCCTTTTTTTTACAGAATTTGGAGTCGGGTTTAACTTTTTTTAACAAAGAATCATATAAAAGGGAATGGCCAGTAAGCAATTTGGATCTTCCACATTCAAAACTGGTAATGTTTGCATTCAACAAACATCATAATCTAGCTCTGGGAAAGGACAGGCAGGAAGTTTATGAAGGTCTACAGAGTCTTTGTTTAATAAATCACGGTCTGACAGTAACTTTCAGCTCCATAAATGTACCACGTTTTCTTTTGAAACACTTCTTTTATCATCCCGGCTGAACAACCCACAATGAAGACCGATCAATTGTGACTAGAGGATAGATGGCTTTGCCTTTGGTTTCTGTTCAAGCATTTTCTGGTTTTTATACCAAGTGTCTCTTAACTATGGTTTGAGGAAGAAAGGCCAGATAATGGAGAGAGTCTTTCATCCCTGGAATGTCAAAGGGGTACAAGTGATGCATCAAAGGCTATGGACAATACTGCTTGGATATTTTCAAATGATCACAGGCGGGTTTTCTTACATGTTGCATATAACGAACTTTATGACAGTGTACAGTTCAAATGAATAAAAATAATTGATGATCGCTTCTATGAAGTTCATCGTTTGCCTTGGTAAATTCTGAACTAAAGGTGACATTCAACAATATAATTAACTGTTAACTATTAGATTACGGGAATCAATACCATTTGGATAATGTTTTCCTCTAAGTGAACACAAGTCGAAATTGGCCAAAACGAAAACATACTTACAGTGACTCTTACATCGTTTGTTTGAATTTGTTTGCAGTTTTTTAACAGTATTTTAATTATATCATTACAGTAATTCAACATATTCACACTTTTTGTGGGTTTGATGATTAGCAGTACCTACAAGTTCATATACTTATACCAGTTACTGACAAATGCCCTACTTGAATCAGAGGTAGGGGGATATCGGCCATATAAATAATTTCATGACCAATCACCACACATTAGTTATGCTGCCGTCCAATAGTCCAATCAGATGATGTTAAATAAAATGATCAACAATCAAAAGAATTAAACATGGCCATGTAATCCTGTAATAATAAAATTTGATTTTTCATCATTTTGTTTGACAATGGTCATCTGTTCAAAGGTTAAAATCTGAGAGTATTCACTTTTTGTTGGCAGTGGTAACTCACTAGATGAGTACTAAGACGTGTTAAATAATCACTGCAAGTAATATAAATCCTGGATTGTTTTAAGTGTTTGGCTTTTTATCATTTATCTGTATTTTAAAACCATGCTCTTGAATGCATAGGCACGGTTTCATTTTTTGGGAGTTTTTTTAAAAGTGCATGCAAGCTTACATTTTTGGAGTTAAATGATGATCAATTTAAATGCTGCATTTGTATATCCAATTGTCTATTTTACTAATTACTTGTCAATATAAAGTAAAACGGCATATAAAGCACATTCCAAAAACACAGTTTATTCCATGATTGATGTCTTATTCCAACTTTAAATAATAGTGTGTTACAATGGACCATTAATTGTCTTCCTGAAGTCAGCAATTGAGACAGCCATCAAGTAATTCCAGGGGGTCAGTAGAAGATCAAAAGGTGCATCATGGCATGGCGTTGGGATAATAACTGGCACTCCAGCCTGTGTGATCAATTATGTTTGAATCATGACATGCATTCTGATTGAGACCATATCGTCTTATATGTAATATTGAGACCGTATCGTCTTATATGGAATAATAATTAGATAAAAAAAAACTGCTATCTCCCTGAAACCCGAGCATGTAATGGCAGGGGCGTAATTGTTGCAGGAACATTGCTGCCAATGACTTTCCAGATAATAATGTGCCTGCATGCGTTAAAATAATCATCCGTAAATCTGCATTTTTTTTTTTATTTTTTTTTTATAAAAGCATGCACTTTTATAAACCTATTTTCTTTCCTTTTAGGAAGACCGTTTGGCGATGGAATAATTCTGCTTAGTGTGCAGTAACACTTATCTAGAATAAAACTCATTTAAAAGGCAAACCTATGTCATTATTATCATACAAACTGCATCAGTGTGATTATGTTTTCATGATGTGTTTTTTATTTATACTGAGAGGTTGTCACATATTGCTATGAAAATAAGTCACTGTTACAGAAGGTGTTATTTTACAGCACACATACCGTTTTAATGAGTCTTTATCAGTCTTGTTGGATATTTTAAAAGTCACAATGTTATTAAAGTTTCTTTTACACAAATAAGAATTCATAAACTACAATCATACTTTTATTAATGTTTACAGTAAAGTGAGCAATTAAATTGGGCTCATATTTTGATAGTGAAAAGAACTTGTTTAGTATATTATAATACTATTTGATATTGTCCGAAATAATAACAATGTGAATATAAATGATGACATCCAGTTACATGACATATTGGACAATTAGACAATGATGTAATTTTAATGTATGTTTGGTACCATAAATCCTCACTAAGATTCCAACTTGGCCAAAAGATTGTCTGAAAGTTATTTCTAGATTGGTAACAAAGTTTTAATAAGATTTGACATGGTGACCTATATTTTATTCGCTTGTGACCCAGACATGAATTTGTGTTTAATATTGTCAAGATAAAACATTCTGATTAAGTTGCAATATTGAGTCATAACTGTGGCCTCTAGAGTTGCTACAAGATTTTTCTCAGATTTCACCTGGTGACTTAGTTTTTGAATGTCAATGACCAAGATTCAAATTGAGCCTAGATATTGTTAAGATAAACGTTCGCACCAAGTTTCATCGGTATAATGAGTCATTAATGTGGCCTATAGACTGGTAACAAGGTTTTTCTAGAATTTCAGTTGGTGACCTAGTTTTTGGACACACTTGACCCTGATTGTAAGTCGGCCCAGATATTGTCAAGTAAACATTCTGACCATTAGTTTCATCAAGATTGAGTAGTGAATGTGGCTTCAGGAGTGGTAACAATGTTTTTCTAAGATTTGACCTTGTGACCTAAGTTAAAGATGCACATGACCCAGATATTGTCAAGATTAACATTCTGACACAGTTTCATCACAACTGGATGAAAAATGTAGTAACAAGCTAAAAATTGACAACAGACGATGCAGTACAGGCAGGCTTACTGAGACACTGTCGAGTCTGTTTCCTGGTAGAACCAGCACTTGGTGTCTTTTGGATAGATCTAAATAACGCTCGCACAATGGGGATCGAACCCGTGAGCTCCCGGTTGCTAGGCAGACACCATATCAACTACGCCACTGCGATCGCGAACTGTTAATTATTTATACAATGTTTATTTATATTACAAGTCCTCAATAACTAAATTCTAAGTTTTTACTCATTTACATCTATTTTTTATCTAAGGTTGATCGCTTGCCTTATTTTTCAACAAACGTAATTGAATAATGCAAAATGTTTTACTACCGTATAAGTAGAAGTTTGCAAAGAAAACACCATTTTCACTATTGTACATGTATATATCATATGATAAAGGACAAAAAGAAGTATGCTCTATGTAATTAAAAATATTAATGAATGAAAATGGCATTTACATATCAAAAATTATTTTCTTATTTCATTGTTATACAACAGAGAAATATCAGTGATCAGAATTGTTATAGGGTTCTGCTCAAAAAATGAAAAAGAGTTAAAAAGCCCGACCAGTTCTGTGAAATGGACTTATCTATATTATGATAATTTCGATGATTCTTTCTAAAAAAAAACACTAAAACTTACGTATAGGTCTTCTTCATCTGTCATTGTGAATTTCACTAAAGCAGATTTGATATAAAAAAAATCAACATTGATTGAGGGTTGCTATGGGAAAAATGGGCTTTATGCATGTGTGTAAAGTGTGGTACCAGATTAGCCTGTGCAGTCCAAACAGGCTAATCAGGGACGACACTTTTCGCCTAGACTTGATTTTTGTGAAGGAGAGACTTCCTTCAAATGAAAAATACCAAAGAACGGAAAGTGTCATCCCTAATTAGCCTGTGCGGACTGCACATGCTTATCTGGGACGACACTTAACGCATATGCATCCAGCCATGTTTTTCCTGACCGGAATAAAAGCAGCGGGACCAAACTGGACCCATGTGTAGCTCGTGCTAGTATGTGTAGTGGGGGATCGTTCCCTACAGTAGACTGGCAGTCTGCGTGTACAAGGTTTTCACACACAAGATATGCATATGCGATTCTGTTCAATATATAACATCGTTATCATGTTACAACATTAACTTATCATTTTTGTAATATACACACCGATAGGAATTTCCAAGAGTTCACCTGATATTTTGTAAAATATGCAAAATGTATGAAGTATACACAAAACATATTTCTTTATGCTTAAAATACATTGTATTGCAAATCATTAAACTATGTACAAAAAACAAGTCAAACAAGCGCAACAAACAATTTCATCACAGTATTAACTCTCACGTGATTGAGATGCCTTTCGTTAGTGTAAATGACCTCTGTTCGCAGCTCCCAAGACATATACATCTTGGTCGTGCAGATGCTATTTATTTAAGAAGGTAATATTGTATGATAATTATGTACAACCTGGGGCGCATTAAGGCTTGATTGGTCATTGTCGGCTCGGGTCCTACTTAAAAGTACCCAGGGTATAGGAGTACCCGGGGTACAGTTAAGTAGTACCCTAGCCGAGAATGACCAATCAAGCCGCATTCGATTGGTCATTGTCGACTCGGGTACTACTTTAAAGTACCATGGGTACTCTTAAGTATTCTACAATGTACCCCAGGTACGAAAAATATACTAAAGTGTAACAGGGAATACTAACGTAAAATTGTTCTTTGTCGGCTTTTTTTCAAATAAATTATGTTCATATTTATATGAATATATTCTGTAAAATGGCCCCAATATTATCGAAACTCAATCTCATAAAAGCATGTCAAGGCAGGTTTTGTTCAAAGACGATATTTTTTCGGTATTCGGTAGCGCGTTTTACAACATCGGATTTTGGGGCGGGAATAAAACTCAGGTACAATCTATATTTATGGGGTGCCATAGAGCGTATTTCCGTACCCGGTACATATTGTAGCATACTTAAGAGTACCCGGGGTACTGTTATGTAGTACCCTAGCCGACTGCGATACCCAATCTTAAACATCAGGGCCCGGTTGCTCAAAACTTAAACGGCCAGTTAAGCTAACGGCCGTTTTTTGGATAAAATTATTAATGTGACTTAATTGTTAACCTTTTAATATACATGTAAATTGTAAACAAATGTGTTTGCTTAAACAGTTTGCATATGTTTTATTATTACATTGTTTTCAAAATTTATTTTATTTGGGTCTCATGTTAACAGACCGTTACCTTAACTGGCCGTTTAAGTTTTGAGCAAATGGGGCCAGACTGATCCGCTTTTGATTACGATCCGGTGATGGTAACTTGCCTGTATTGCAAAACTTAAAATAAAATATGAATTTACTGGTAAAAACAATTGTCATCATACCAGCCGGAAGCTCGCCCGCTATCCTCTATGATCATTCTCGGCGTATCTTCTGTTGTTTTGCGTCTATGTGTCTGTTTTTTTTAGTATATTATTATTTACTGAGTCAATAAACGATTCATTACAATGTATTTAACACTAATTGTGATGGGCACGTGTTCTCGTGCCCCAAAATAGAAATATATGGCCGCTAAACATCGTGGTTTCGTTATTGCATACGACAGATTAATGTGCTAACTAATACAGTGCACAATTTCAAACAGATATTTTAATTCCTTATCCGGAAATCACAATTAATAAACTGGACATTTGGATAATCTGTTAATTGCATCACAAAATGTAATGGCCTCGTCTTACATTACTGACTTGAGTGTAAGCAAAACGCATATAATTTGTCGAAGAAATTGCTCAACATGAGATATATTTATATGTACACATTTCGTACGGATACTTTTAAACTACGGTATTTATATGGATACATTTCGTAACTTATCCTTTTAAACAATAGCATTATATCATAATAATGCAGAAACTTTATGGCATCTCGCGTATCGCACACATTTATTTTGCTATCGGAAAAAGGCCTACTGAGTATTCCAATTTACCGTTCAGCGCACATGGAGCGGCGACTTCAATCAAAGATCCAATAAGGGCTTCTTTTCATACATGCCACGAATGTCGCATCGTACAGCGTTGCAACGGAAAGATTATCGGCTGCTCGATACACTACCTGTTTTGTGTATACAAACAAACGGTGACACCACAGTGAAATTCACCCATCTGTAAATCGTGTTTGATGTGTGTTAACCAAATGGATTGTGATAAACTTCTAAAGCATTAACAATAAGTAATTTCATATTAAAACGTACCCGAACAACATGAGAGGTGTCAAACCTGGTTATTTGAAATTAAACTATGTAACACGGAAGTGAAAATGGCGATTGGAAAAAATAATGTTGGTAGAGTAAACACTAGATTTCTGCAAGTGTTTCTTATATTCTTGGTTGTTAATTGCACGTTGATCAACTGCAAAAAGAGAAAACACGCGCAAGTGGTGGCCTTCTTTCAAGGTAAGAAAACACCTTATCTGCTTATCATAATTGTAATTCTCGTCATTCACTTACTCTTATTTTACCTTGCTTCACTAATGTATTTATTTGTATTATACTGATTAATTGCAATTTATTCATATGCTTACTATACACAAGTTTATTGTATGACTTGTCTTAAGTGTTATGGTGCTGTAGCCCAAATATTGTTATATCCATAGTCTTACTTAATATGCTCTTAGACTTCATATAATATTATGACTAGTGTTTGTGTACTCATCCAGATGCTGTATCCCTTATATTCTTGTTATTCTTAGTCTTGTAATATCCATACACTGAAGTTAATATTAGTGTATTATTTATATATGTCAAGTTTTAGTATAGCATGTGTCCCCGTGGACTGGTATCGGCCCTCTTAATGAATACATCCTAATATTTTAAGTGAAATGATTTAAATACACACCTGTTTTATGTGTCAATCTATAGTTAAACACATGTTCTAGGGAATAACAACCAAGAAATATCTTTAAAAAAGATATACGGCGTTGATAGTTCAATGAATTAGATCAAGGATAGCGAATGTCTTTTTCTGTGCAGTTCTTAGCTGCATCACATGCAGTACGGGATGTTACGCGGAGCTTTCGCGGCTTATTTTACATTATTACATATTACTGGTCATATACCTATAGATACAAAA
Organism: Dreissena rostriformis; assembly: GCA_007657795.1. Classification (NCBI taxonomy): domain Eukaryota; kingdom Metazoa; phylum Mollusca; class Bivalvia; order Myida; family Dreissenidae; genus Dreissena; species Dreissena rostriformis. Next base: position 174,369 of record VMBQ01000621.1, read on the forward strand.
CAGAAAGCCAAAAGAAGAATGGAAGTGAAATTAAAACATACGAGTCAACCGGCCACACGCGAAGTATCCGTATTTATAGGCGCGTTCTTCGAACAAACCTGTTTTAATGGTTTGTCGGGCATTGCTATTTGATTCGATTATTAACAGTATCGAGAATCATCGCGCTCATGCTTAATACATTATATGTAAAATTAATCAAAAATAATATTTATCATTGTATTGTTGAAAACACATTAAGAATCTATTATTGACATACCATAATTATATTGCTGAATATCTTTATTTAACATATTTCTGGTCTAAAGAAAATTCCAGGTCACCTAGTTCACGGATAGCGTCTTTATTATATAACTTTTACTGGCCGNATCTGTATCACTATTATTTATGTACCGTATACAAATAAAAGATGTTATTTATTTAAGAACTTGCAAATATTTAATTGTCACTTTAGAAAAAAAAACAATGCTCAATTAATCCAGAAAAGTATAATAACATCGCTTTACTATATAACGCTCTGCGCTCACAACAGACGAACGCAAACTGTGTTTTCCGCCGTGTATTCTTCACATTTAAACCCGATGGTTTACATCGATGCTGCGTTCTCGATAGATAGATACACACCGGGCGAATCGAGAAATTGAAAATTTGAATAGTGGTTCGATTTAAATTGCTCAGGCGTGCAAAATTCAAAGTGTCATTACATAATTCTTACTAGACATTATCGAGAAATGAATTATCTACACAGGTATGTAAATATTATTGCAATTCGTTGATATTAACTGTCTGATATCGGGGCTTGAATGTTGCGCACAAAATCCTTGCGCAACAATATAGACAAAAAAGGAAAACTTTCCACCATTGTTTTGGTCTTTCCCCCATTGTACGCTCCAAATATTACCCATTTAAAAAGTAGCTAAATATTTGAGAGCGTCAACAAGTTGGACTACTCCCTAGTTATTCTAAAAGTCTTAGTTTAATGATAGCAATTGTGTGCCAAATATACAAACATGTAAAATCTTAGTCAGGCCTTTTCCTGGGCCTGTATTCACCAAACAATTCTTAGACTTAAGTCTAAAATAAAGAATATTCTTTAAATTGATAAATTCAAGAGTTGCTTAAATTTTGAGTCAAACTTGGCATTAACCCAGGCTGCATTAACCACCTCTATCTTTATAATTGTTCGTGTAGAACATTTTGTAAATGACATAATCACCAGTGGAGGCCTGTATAGACTCAAACACTGAACATATTTTTCTTGATTCCAAGTCTATTCTTTATTTTTAAGTCTAAGAATGGGTTGGTGAATACGGGCCCTGGTGTATCTAAATGTCCGTTAAACGGACCCATTTCCAAACCAATTATTTTTTTTTGAAGAAGTGTCTAATGATTATTATATATCTATTTTATTTCAATTACATCTAACAAAGTATAGAACTATAATTGATATGATTTTGTTCTACTAATTTGAATGATTATAAAGAATTTTGCTTAATTTGTGTTTCCCAAATCCGTTGACTAGAAATGTTAAATCAATGTTTATGATGTCCTTCTGTTCCTGATGCTGCATTATGTGAAGGCCCGAAGGGTGTCAAACCTAATTAAATAGAACCTTGAAATTGGAGTTATAGCTGCAATTTCCATTTGCTTAGTTTTTACTGAAAGATTTTCAATTTTGGTGTGGTTTTGTTCTGGGGGAGTAGAGTCAGAGTACCTGGAAGAAACCCCACCTGTCCGGTATGGTTATTACTAACCAAACTCACATGAGCTGTGAGCGGGATTTGAACCCGGGTTGTCAAGGTCAAAAGCATGTATACCAACCACAACGCTAATTGGACAGCCGCTATTCATTTTATACCACCAGTATGTTTATATTTGTTGGTTAACATTTCTCTTTACAGATCAAGTAAGTCATCATCAACATTGTCACATAGTATACATTGTGAAATATATAAGACCTTATTTGTTTAATGAATAGACGCAAATAAATGCAAATTTATTTCAATGTAGTGGGCAAAATTTTACCTTGGATCTATACACTGTACATTTAATTCGTTTTGAATTTAATATAGTATTCAATTTAAAACAAATTTATTATAATTATAAAAAAATATGAATATTTTAATAACAGAATATATATGCATAGTTTTGTCTTGAGACAGAAGGAACAGAATATTGTTATAATGAAATAACTTCCCAATAATTATAGGTTATTAGACGTTTCACTGTTCAATACGGAGATATATTTGGACAAGCACACAGTTTGAAGCCATATTGGACGAGCCGTTAGGCGAGTCCAATATGACTTCAAACTGTGTGCGAGTCTAAATATATCACGTATTGTACAGTTTAAACGTCTAATAAACTTTTTATTCTATATCCCTTTCTAACGCTCTTTTGTTTCTTCTTTAAAATATATTACCGAACCAGCTTTATGTATTTTTATTTTCATTGACCTGATTACGCAATTTATGACGTATCTCGTGTGACGTCATTTCTCTGACGAAACATACTAGTATAATGCATCTCTGCATTTTAGGGACAACACTAATCATTATGGATGTGTTTGTGTTTAACAGTAAATTAATAATAGTAATAAATTTTTTAAGCGTCGAACGAATTCAAAACATTTCTCGGATTGTGTGTTTGTAATGCATAATTGTTAACTTCGATAGGAATAAAACAACTCGCTCCAACAGGATTACGAATTCGTAAATCGTGTTTTGGGTCAGAATGGTTTATAGCATGGGATACAAACACTATCAAAAAAAGTGTGGATTAAAATACATTTCGATAAAGGGATGGAAGAACAGAAAATGGAAGTGCATATCATTGAACTGTGTTGTTATAAGCATTGAATTAAAGCTGTCATTGAGGTAAATAAAATAGATTTTTTGTTTTGCCGTTGCATTTTTTTGTCAATTTCTTACAATAACAATATCACTTGCTGTTGCATTTGTTTTTAATTTCTAACATTTATCTAATTTCTTTATTTAAGACATAGATTCTACACTCTAAATATCGCCTGTGTGAATCGATTATTGTACATTCGGATACTTTTTCTCGGTAACGGCTTTTATCATTATAAAACAATTGTTTAGTGCACTTGTACTCAACTGTCCAATATGGAAAAAATACAGACTGTTTGGATCCAATACCGGAATATATTGGACGGTCACATGGTATGAAGATTGCCCATTGGATCAATTTATTTGATATAGAATAACATGAATTATCAATTAGAAAAACATGTTAAATAGAAAAATAGAGTTAAAAGAGTAAACACTTAGATTTAAGTTATTGAGTTCTAGTCATAATATAAATTAACATTGAATTAATAATCAACCATGCATGTATAGTTTTGTTATTGTTGTTAAGTGTAATTTTTGAACTCATTTCATTTTTTTTTATATGAAGACATGAACATTAATCCTCAATGAAATAAAAAAGAGTCTATTTTCGCATAATGATAATACCATGAGTAAACTGCTGTGTTCAATGAAGGAAGCAATTTGATTCATCTGGATTTGTGGAAGTTTCATTTTGTGCAGCACTTGTGCATTAGAAGACCTTATGTGGAAATCTGATCTGGGACCCAATCCCCTGAACTCTGTGAAAGTTGCAATTACCGTAGACGTTCTGAGCTGGAAGGAATTAACCTCCCCTGATTAAACAAACACAAATGGAGGCCTTATTGAATTTGAAACGACTCAAAGTGTTGGTCATATGTACCGGTACCTCCAATTGTGGTTAAGATGCAAGAAAAGGAAACATTGGGATTAATTTGTCCCATGTTTCTGAGAAATTGTTTTAGTTTTTAGTGGTGTTTTTTAGTGGTGTCATATACGCTATTTGCTAGTTGTCGGTATAGAGATCTGTAATGTAGCAAAACATATCTTTAAGTTCCTTTATTTGTTCCTTCTTAGAAACATGCTCGTCAATAATGGACAAACAAACTTGATCTATCCAAAAGCTAATTTATACAGCATTTATTGTTAAATGTTTTTTACGGTATATGTCCCTAAATGTGAGTCATTAATGGAGAAATGGTCATTGATTATGTATGCAGTAAGAGAATCATTGTGCGCTATCTAAATAAGTTAATGTAAATGTTTTAAGTAGTAGCCAAATGACCCTTAAGTGGTTTGCTATCAGTAAGAATATTGGTATGCAAAACAAATAGCCTGGTACAGACATGTACCAAACATTTACGCCCATATACAGTAATCAGAATATTTAAGAAGAGAAAAATTGTAAGCTCAGATACTCCTTGTGCTTCAAAAAATTAATATATATATATGTGTGTGTGTGTGTGTGTGTGTGTGTATTAATGCATATGTATATGTGCATTTTTGTTATTAATATATTATTGCTACAAGGAAAAATATATTCAAGATGATGATGTTTTTTTTCATGGTGCTTATTTTAATATGAAATACCCTCAGTATATCCCTTAACCATTGGGAATCTCATAAGTGTGCTTATATTACTGCTTAACATTTTCTTGTATACAACTGAAGAAAAAACCCTCATAATGCTATTCTTATAACCCTTTTTTTATCATATGGAAGAAAGATTGAACAAAAACACAGAAAAAACAACAAAACTTTCAAGGAGCAATAGAAGCATAGATAATGAAATACGTTACAAATAAAAAAGTGTTGGTTTCTCTGTTTATGGGGTATTGTTTTTCCACGGGATTGATACCATATGTCATGTACTGCACAAGAGGGAAAACTTCTTTCCATGAACAGGTTTTTAAAACAGAAACTGATCTTGTATTCATAAAAATTAATGGCCTGTTTTATGGCTGCCTATATCCAGAAAGCATTGATCGGTCACAATTTACCGCATTTTACAGTCCATGCATTCCTTATTTCACACTATTCCATGAATGTTTAATCATAGTTTACAAAGTCTGGGAACTGGTATCCTTATGAAAACATCCACCATGAATCTGTGATCACTGGACCCAGTGGTGGTTAACCCATAAATGGTCATTAACTGTCAGAGTTCTCTGTGAATGATTGCCTTTGTTTATTGACACACATTGGCATTTATGTAGCAGGGGTGTTTACAACTGACAATAAATAACACTGTTTTAATTAAATATCCATATAATTATTGATATGCATTGTTATGAAATTGTTTATTGATTACTTGTGTGTCACATTATACAAGCTTTTTCTAATTGTCAGTTGCCATTGCTGCCTGTCCTACTGTCCTACATCGTCTATTGTCAATTTTTAGCTTGTAATACATTTTTCATCCAGTTGTGATGAAACTTTATCAGAATGTTAATCTTGACAATATCTGGGTCATGTGCATCTAAAACTAAGGTCACAAGGTCAAATCTTAGAAAAACATTGTTACCACATTCATGACTCAATCTTGGTGAAAATTGGTCAGAATGTTAACTGGACAATATCTGGGCCGACTTAGAATCAGGGTCATGTGTGTCCAGAAACTAGGTCACCAAGTGAAATCCTAGAAAAATCTTGTTACCACCCTAAAGGCCACATTTATGACTCATTATACTGATTAAACTTGGTGCGAATGTTTATCTTAACAATATCTAGGCTAAATTTGAATCTTGGTCATTGGCATTCAAAAACTAATTCACCAGTTGAAATCTTAGAAAAATCTTGTTACAACTCTAGAGGCCACATTTATGACTCAATATTGCAACTTCATCAGAATGTTTTATCTTGACAATATCTAACCCAAATTCATGTCTGGTTCACATGCGAATAAAATATAGGTCACCATGTCAAATCTTATTAAATCTTTGTTACCAATCTAGAAATAACTTTCAGACAATCTATTGGCCAAGTTTGAATCTTGGTCAGGATTTATGGTACCAAACTTATAAAATTACATCCTTGTCTCATTGTCCAATATGTCATTTAACTGGATGTCATCTTTTATATTCAAATTATAATTATTTGGATTAACATATAACATTATTATAATATACTTAACAAGTTCTTTTCACCATCAAAATATGAGCCCAATTTAATTGCTCTCTTTACTGTAAACACTTATGAAAGTATGATTGTACTTTATGAATTCTCACTTGTGCAAAAGAACCTTAATTATTTGGATTAACATATAACATTATTATAATATACTAAACAAGTTCTTTTCACCATCAAAATATGAGCCCAATTTAATTGCTCTCTACTGTAAACACTTATGAAAGTATGATTGTACTTTATGAATTCTCACTTGTGCAAAAGAACCTTAAATAACCTTGTGGCTTTTAAAATATCCGATTGAAATGATAAAGGCTCATTAAAAAGTATGTGTGCTGTACAATAACACAATCTGTTATAAGGAAGACTTGTAATTTCATAGCAATATGTGAACAGTGCTCAGTATAAATAAAAACATAACATGAAAAAACAAATCACCCGGCCTGATGCATTTTGCATGATAATTATGATATAGGTTTGCCTTTTAAATGCGTTTTAATATAGATAAGTGCTACTGCACACTTAACAGAATGATTCCATCGCCAAACTGTCTCCCTAAAAGGAAAGAAAATAGGTTTATAATAGCGCCTGCTTTTATTAAAACAATAAATGCAGATTTACGGATGATTATTTTAACGCATGCAGGCACATTATTATCTGGAGACTCATTGGCAGAAATGTTCCTGCAACAATTCCGCTCCTGCCATTAAAGGCTCGGGTTTCAGGGGAGATAGCAGTTTTTTATCTAATTATTATTCCATAGAAGACGATACGGTCTCAATATTCCATATACGACGATATGGTCTCAATCAGAATGCATGTCATGAATCAAACATAATTGATCACACAGGCTGGAGTGCCAGTTATTATCCCAATGCCATGCCCCTTTTGATCTTCTACTGACCCCCTGGAATTACTTGTTGGCTGTCTCCAATTGCTGACTTCAGCAAGACAATTAATGGTCCATTNTTATTAAAACACAATCACTTTTTATGCAAACAATTTAGACAGAGAGTAACACACATAAAACTAATGAAATACACAGTTTTGTAGTGTGAACATTATTAAAATGATGTTGATTCTAAGTTGGATGTCTTATTTCATGTTTACATAATGCAGTGTTAATTTATGTTTTGCCAATAAAAGTATATTAAATATGTGGAGGTGTTGTTATACAATGATATTCCTTTTTCATAATTTCTCAAAGTATTTAATCTATTGTGTGAGGATTGAAATTATTTGCAGAGGTTATAACTTAACACTTTCAGGGATTTCAATCCAAACAGAATCCTGCTTTTTGATGCTAGCATTTTGATAATTTCTCTCTTTTGACTCCTGCAAATAATCTGCCTTGCAACATTTTCATGCAATGTTACCAAGAAACTAATCCAAAACAAGTTTTTTATCATACAATTTGTGTTACCCAATTGTATAGTTTTTTATGCTCCCCCAAAAATTTTTGGGGGAGCATATAGTCCCCGCTTCGTCTGTCCGTCCATCTGTCCGTCTGTCCGTCCGTCCGTCTGTCCGTCCGTCCGTCTGTCCGTCCGTGCACAATTTTTGTCCGGGTTATTTCTCAGCAATTAATTTTGGAATTCAATTAAATTTTATGGGGAGCTTCACTACCAAGAGGAGATGTGCATATTATCAGCAGGTTCTCAGCAGAAAACCTGGTACATTTATGGAGCTGAAAGTTACTGACAGACCGTGATTTATTAAACAAAGACTCTGTAGACCTTCATTAACTCCTAGATTGTCCTTTCCCAGGGCTGGATTATGATGTTTGTGGAATGCAAACATTATGACTTATGAATGGGAAAGAATTGTAAATTGCTTACTTCCATTCCCTTTTATAGGATGCTTGGCTAAAAAAAGTTAAACCAGACTCCAAAAAAAAGAAGAACAAAAATCTTTAGAAAGAATTGTTTCTAATGGACACTTATTTACTAATTAAAAATAAATAAATTGTTATGAGTCATTGAATAACGGTTTAGTATTTATAAATTGTATTCTTTCTGTAAACAACAGTTTTTGATGCCTGTCAAGTTACTGTATACTAAATCCATACTAAAGTGTGTATTTTATTTGCACCAAAGCATTTGAACATTAAATTACATGCATTACAAACAAAATAGTTTTCAGTGAAATAAAAAAATCATTTGCTTGTGTTAGAACAGTGATACACTATTGAAATGGATTGCATTATTTTTATGGATATTATCTTGTATGCATTTTAATAACAAATGATACAGAATTATTAAAGTAAAGTATTGAAATTATTTTGTGTGCTGACAAGGATTCCTATTCTTCCCCAGTAATATCCACTGTGAACACCATCGATGTTGGAAGAAAAAAAACCTGAGGTTTGTCCTTAACAACATTTAACATTATAATTTTATGCTTACCAAACAGATTTTTGATCTGTTGCCAGAATGATAAGTTAATGTCTTTTTTTAGAAAAAAATCAATACAAAAGTATGGATCTGTTGTCACTGTGGTAGTTATGTCATGCAAGGTAAAATAAACCAATTATTTTCTTTAAAAATAATATGCTCTGATTTATCTGTAAGGGAAATTTACAAAGAATATTAAAGCTCACTGACTTGAGAATGAAATTATGACATTTGTTCTGAGACTAGAAAAATGCCTGGATATTGTTTTTCTAGTAATATTTCACCAAAGTTTTTGGATTGATTATGTATTCTCATGTGCATGTCTTGAATAAGATATTCCGAATCTGTTGTTCCTTGTGCAAATGTAATGAACACCTTGAATTCTTCTAGGAATTTTGTGACTGAATGTTGTCATCAAATTTTCTGGAAAAAAATCTGAAATTTTCAAAGTCATCATGCAAGAGTGTGTTTATTCACTTTAGGAAACATTGCATTAGATGAAATTTTGCTGTCCCACTCTTGTTTTTTACAAGCAGACGGGAAAAGATGTATTGTTTGAAGTAATTGGCTGAACCCTGGTGTCATCCCATGCATCATTGCTGTCTTCAAACAAACACACACTAGGCAATCTTTTCTGTTGTCCAAGGTTACAGAATTATATTTTGGAAGGTCTTTCCCATCCAGGCATAATAAAGCACATGAATGTTTGAAAGTCAGCTTGCCTTAATTTTATAATAAATAATCTATATATAATATTGAAATAGTATAAACACAACTAAAATGAAATTAGGCATGATTAGTGCTAGGTGAACATATGTGTTGATAAAGTCATTAAACGACAATATATTATAATAAGTTTAAATTATAATCACTAAGAGCAATTATATTATCTGCATTCAGACTGCAACATAAAATACCTGGTAGATGTCTGTCATAATTCATAAGTCATTTTTTTCCACAAAAATCCCCCAGAAAAATAGGGTTGTTAGGTTCGTTTTTTGTTCATAAACTTATTATTACAATTACCAATTAAATAAGAATATGCGATGACATACAGAAATCGTCAAAAGCTGCTTCTTTCTTTACTTAATTTTCGTTTATTTGAAGTTAATGTAGCAAATACGATTGAAGGTTTCAAAGATAAAACTTTATAGTTGTTTTGTGCGATTAACTCGCAATATGTTAAGGTTTTATGCTGTTTGCTCCTCATCGTTATCTTAGGTTTGAAATGAAGCCTTTACAATTTTGACTAGTAAGTAATTGTTATTATCTAAGAGATGACAAACGTATCAAAATGCGTATCTGACCGGGAAAGGGTTAAGTGATCTCTGTTCTTAGAGAAAGAATAGAAAAATAATTGATTTTTTTGGGGAATAACAAGCAATATATCTTGGTTAGAAGGACCAACTACTGAAAACAGTATAATTAGACCTTATAATTAAAGGAATCTATAGGTTTGTTATTCTTGTCCTAGGAAAAACATCACATTTTCATTTGTCTTGGTGTCATGATGCTGAAGATATTTATGTATGGAATGATACACCACCACCACTCCCCCCAGCTCAGTGACAAATGAGATGGCCTGATTATGTGGTATCCTAATACACAGTCATCCAGGGATGGAGTCATAACTTTGTTCTTTGAGAAATAACATTTGAGGAGCTAAAATCATCATGGATACCTCAAGGTGAAAAGCAGAAAAATGCCAAGAGAACACCAAAGGTTGCAGGCGTATCAGGTGACTTTTGAACATGTTCAGAGTTAATGCTGATAACTGTGTCTTGGTTTGGACAACGGATTATTAAGAACATAAATAAATAAAAAAATGTTGTATAGATGTAGCAGATCCTTTGTGGACCATACAGCCTTATACTTTCTAATCACATCTATGGTTACCACTTGATTTTAGCTCTCAAAACCAGTCTTTCAATTTACTTTAAAGTATAGTCAGTATATAATCTGCAGGTAAGATACCAGTATCAAATAAAACAAAGTTGGCATCTCTACCGTGTCATCCTGCTTCTCTGATTTTGCTATTAGCCAATATCTTGTAACTTTAGAAAATTTAATTCTGACCACCTTAAAAAGACTGCTCTGGAATTAAAATTATAATAAATACTGGTATTCAATATTAAAACAAGCACAGAATATGCTATATGGTTGCAGTGCTGTTGTTGTATAAATGCAATTGTCCTGAAGACTTAAAAATCTAGTTGGGTTGTTGTTGGTGGCTATGGGCCGTGTTACAGATTACCTCCTTGGTGATGCCATGAAGACACGGTCATGATGGGGATGCTGAAATAACCTAAAGAACACAGAATGCTGACCCTGGTGTCGGATGGCAATGTTGAAATTGTTGTTGTCAGTGCTCTCCAGAAGGGACTTCTAAAACTTGAGCGGTTTGTTGTGTGAGGCTTAGAAAATGGAAACACAAGGCTTTGGAAATGAATTCATGTCTGTAAAAGATCATTTAATAGTGATCTTGAAAGGCTTGGATGACATGAAAACTTATATTTCAGCACATTTGTTTTATCTGTACAATGTAATTTCAGTTTGTTGTATAGAAAACCTTGGTTATCATTGCTGTGTTAAATGTATTCCCTTACATTAAGTTATGAAGGTTATTAATGTTTCCATGATTCTGCTTCTATACCAAACATTAATAGAGACTGATGGGTTAGAAGCTTACAATAAAGTTTGTTTGTCTCTCTCAACATTCTAAGGCAATGCAGCAGAAACAAACCTGCTGCAGTCCCTGAAGATTGTGTGACAAATGAGATTGTCAGATGTCATGAAATCCTACAAATAAAACAGTAGCCTGTCTTCAGTGATATCAGCATTTCTGTGGCATCATGGGAAAGCTAATATATAATAATAACGAAATATAATGGACTCATAAATCATTGACTTAGATATTTATCAACGTCTTGGAAAGGATTAATGGTCTTCTAGTTTGCGTGACATTTTAGTAATTCCTATGTTTTTGTATAGAGTTTTAAGACATCCTTTTCTGTAAAGCTTAAATGTAACAGAGAAATTATGTATTGCATTGTTTTATGGGTAAAATAATGTGTTTCTTATAATGAAGTTTATTTTTGTCAATGAGCACTGAATTATCCCCACATTTTGTTTTACTGGGTTGTGGAAAGTATGACTTTAGAAAAAAGAGAGAATTTGCAAACAGACAATCCAGTACACATCTATTGAACTAAATTAATGGAACGTTGTCATGGTTATGCATTTATGAATAAAAATCATTAAATAATATTTACTGGAAATGAAAAGGGCCTGTTGTTAAGGTCACGTACTGTTTTGTATTGCAACTGCCTTAACATGAAAACCCTAAGTGCAAACAAAACTACATAATGTGGCAACCACTCTGCTCCCCTGGCAAAAAAAAACTTAACCTGTATCCTTGTCCATCGTGTGGCAACTGCAATATATGCATGGCATTCAACTGCTGTTTGTTTTTGCTTTTATTTGAAGAAAATTGCTATGTTTTCTTCACACACAAAGTCCAAACCACCCTTTTTTCAATTATCTTAAGGGCTGCAAACACACTGGTCCCAAGGCAGATTGCCTCCAACCACTATCAGAGGAGATTTTTAAAGAAAATTGTTGATGATGACATAAAGACAATGACCGACCATATGCGTACAAACTTTATTTTTAGGTGAGCTTAAAAGAGAAAGAGTTGTAATTTAACAGACTTACATTGACAGAAAAACTATTTTAAGGCTTTAGCATGCCCTTTTGTCCAACATAACCCTCAACCCTTTCATAATTTATTAACTAGTGTTTAAAAATAGCAATCACGAGGCATTAAGCCGTCATCAGCATTCTGAATAGAACGACTAATTGGATGCATTAAATGGAAGAGCTACTTCCAATTGTACAAACCCACACTTACCTATGGTAATTCCAACTTAATGAGATATATGCTGCTACTTGTAAGATACAAAATACCTGATTCCACTTTGGCATGCAAGGATGTCTAATTTAAATGAAAGAGGATTTTCTTTTGGTGAGGGAAATGAAAAGGCCAACATGATGGTAATCATAGGTTTAAAACTTGTTATCACACACAGAATACAGTTTTAGTGGACCTCACTATTAAAATGTATCAACATTTAAGTTGAACAACAACCAAGAAAATATTTAGCAATACCTTAGGATGTTTTGGTAGGTCTTTTATTTGACTCTTTTGTTTGTTCTATTCCAATCGTGAAAACATAGCCATAATCCAAGATTGGATCTATTAACAATGATGTTTTAATTTCATTAGGCCTCATGCCATTAAGTTGAATAATCAAAAAACAAGTTTATTCAAAACAAATCATCATGATGGATCCTATAAAGAAAAATTGACTTTTCTTTATACAATGAATTAATGCAGCAACTTAGAAAAAATTGCACTGAATGCCTGGAACCCAACTTTGTCATTGGCCTCATAATGACACATCAATGAGGAGATTGGACAATACTGGAATTGTCAGTGGGGAAAACTTATCACAAGTTATTACGCTTTTGTAATGAAGACTTAAAACGCCTTTCTTGTGTGGAGCAATAGTAAAGCTGCAATAGTTAAGCAGCAAAAGTAAAGCTGCAATAGAAAAGCTGCAATAGTAAAGCTGCAATAGAAAAGCTGCAATAGTAAAGCTGCAATAGTAAAGCTGCAAAAGTAAAGCTGCCTGATCATGCATATTTTAAAGTATTAATAGGATGTATATTCTTTTCTGTTACACGACTCTCTATTATCATGTTTCTGTTACTTTTGGTAATTTTTATTTTTTATCTGTATTGTTATTCAATTTGTGACAGTAATTTATTATTAAGGCACACCCATGTTCACAAAATAATATCTTTTTTTCCCTGTCTTTTTCAAAAGCACAACTGTATGCATACATTTTGTTTGCAGAAAGCTTATTGGAATTTTTTATCAATGCTTGAAATGCACAAATATGGTATAACCACCAATCAGATATCTTGGTTCAAGGCCTATATATAGACAATATCATACGACAGCGCTAGGTCAGATGTATTGTTTATGTCGGATGATGCTCACACATGAAAATAAATCCTCAATGAGAAAAAAGAAGCTATTTCGGTATATGATTTCCGCAACTCTATACCATGAGTAAACCACTGTGTTCAATAAAGGAAGCAATATGATTCTTCTGGTTTTGTGAAACTGTCATTTTGTGCATCACTTGTGCATTAGTAGACCTAATGCAGTAATTTGATCTGGGACCCAATCCCCTGAACTCTGTGAAAGTTGCAATAACCATAGATGTTCTGAGCTGGAAGGAATTAACTACCCCTGATTAAACAAACGCAAACGGAGGCTTTATTGAATTTGAAATGACTCAAAGTGTTGGTCATATTGATGCAATACACTACTATGGGTAGTGATTATTTTTAAAAACTTACCTTCATTTCATGCTTTGTAGATTGTTACTGATACAACTCACAAGAAGGCATTGTTTAAAGCCCTTCCAGTAATTTATAACAGTACGATTTTTGTAAGATCCATAACAAAGCTCCAGTTATATCCAAAATCAGTCTATCTTAGTCCTTAATCCATGTTTTCTTTCATATTCCAGTGTAAATTCCGCTCCGTTTCATGTCCACAGTAACTTTGTTTTATCGAGAAATGTCAGACTTTAAGATTTTTAAATATCAGTTTAAAAGTAAAGTTACGTTAATTTCGGGAGGCGGAAAACTACAACGGGCAAGGCATGGTATAGGGGTGATAACCCAAAAAAAGGGTTAGGGTAAGGGTTAGGGTTAGGGGTCGGGTTAGGGTTAGGGTTGGGTTTAGGCTAACCCAAACCCTAACCCGACCCCTAACACTAACCCTAACCCTAACCATAACCCTCTTACCCCCCCTTGCGCAATACCATACCATGCCTCGCCCGTTGTAGTTTACCGCCTCCCGTTAATTTCAGGGTACTTACTAGACAGATCATGTTCTAGGCAATATATTCCATATTTTTGCTGTTAAAATTTGTCATAAATGTCGTTAAACAGCTCATTTTTAAATTTAAATACTTTGTTGTTAAAATCGGAAAATGTTTCATCCGCCATATTGCTTCCGGCGTTGCCTAGGAACTGTAGAACACTTGTTTCACATTTAACGTCATTGACCAATAATTCTGGTTAACTGGTTCCCAGTTGAATATAACCGTTGACTACTATAATATATAGAGAGTAACGATAGATCAGGGGAGGTAACCAATCTATAATTCTGGTCTTGCGTGTCTGGTCGACCATCATTTGGGTCGACATTTACATTTTGGTAGGTCGTTAGCGTTTGATCGACCATTGTTTTTGGTCGTTCGACCATGTTTTGGGTCGACCAAGAGCTCTTTGTATATAAAGGACTGATTTTTCAGTCAGCTTCAGTTTGCAACGCAACATCCTTAAGGCAACTCCTTCACTGTGTTGAAGTAAATAATAAAGTATAACATTTGTCATGAGATTATTTTGAATATTTTAAACTACTACTTGTAATGAAAAAGCTTATAAAGAATAAGACAATTTTTATGCATTTTATCGTCACATTGTCATTGAAGTCTATGTTGGGCTCGCAGTGTTGTAATACTATAATTTGTAACCGATATTTTTAAACAAATTACAGTTAAACCTGTGGTAAGCAGCCAGTGAAGGGACATACCCAAACTGGCTGCGTACGACAGGTTGGCTGCTTAGCACAATTTCAGGAAGTTGAGGGTCAGCTGAGCAAAATTAAAAGATACAATCCTGTTTTATTCTTTTAATTCCAATATAAAGTAGCACATTTAATGTATAACACAATTATTCCATAGCATATGAACTTATACAAAAAAGTTAGAAATAGTTAGGATTAAAACAAGGATAAATTGATATTTAATTATTTTTTTAAGATGACAAGCTTTTTATTCCAATAAAAAGTAGCACATTTAATGTATAGCATATTTATTCCATATATAGCATATGAACTTATACAAAAATGTTAGAAATATTTAGGGTTAAAACAAGGATAAAATGTTATTTAATTGTTTTTTTTTAAGGATGACAAGCTTTTCTTCTCTTTCCAAGTTGCTTTTAGCAAGCATTTTTTTCAGATCATTTTCATAACAAAGAAATCCTTATTAGACGTTTGTTTGGTTGTTTTTGTAACACGCATCTCCACTAAAAACTCATCATAGTCCAAAGCAACCTTGAGCATGCCCTCACATCCATTTTGCAACGCAAACTCCTTCAGTTTGTGAATGCACTCACAAGCATCATCCAAAGACACTGGTGTACTTACACTGACACACTGCTCTTCTTCGTCCTCACTGTGGTCACCACCCTGATTCAAAAGTTAAGTTGCCGGCTTATCCCATTCAGTCATGTCAGAGTCGCAGATTGAAAACTCTAAGTCAATCTTTACTAACTCCCTTACATCGCAATCGAACAGTTCCCTAGCCAATTTCACCATGGACAATGGGAAATCGTCTTCATCAACACCATGTTCCACATTTTGATCACTAGTTTTACTACTTTCCACTGATTTTTATCACCATCACACAAAACCGAAAAGCCAGCACCCTCGAAACACTTCAGGATTGTGGACGGTTGAGTTTCCTCCCAGGCACGGGTAATCCAGTTGATGGCCTGGAGCACGGTGATCTCTTTCAGAATCTGGGGACCGGTTTTGATTGCCTGTCTATCTATTTCAGCCAGCACGTGTCGCTTTTCGTTTCATGAGACTGTCAACGTGACGTAACCAATCCTCCATGAGTTTTGACGTCATCCATGCTTTCTTATTCGCATAGTAGCAAACAGGAAGTTTTGCGGGGTCGAGGGATTTGAAACATCTAGGTTTCAGGGACTTTTGGATGACCAGAGGGGGCAGTTTTTCTCCTGAAAAGGAAATTTGAATTTGTAAGAAAAGCATAGGGGAGGGATATTAACTCTTGAGCAGACAACTTTTTAAAGCAGAGTGCCTTTCACGTTCACCATTGGGAAAGAAATCATTTCTTATCTCTTAATAATAAACATCTTTACAGCAGATCAATTTTGATCACTCATTTAGGAAAAGTGGACTTTGTAGCAGATGTGAGACAATAGGCACATAAATCCATCGTTGGAAATGAAAAAAAATTTATTGTTAAAAAAGAGAGAGAGAGATAGAGAAAAAAAAGAAGAGAACTAACCTGTCATTGATGCGCAAAGAGCGACGGTTATTCGTTCTTTGGATCGTTTACCCCCAGCACACTCTTCCCCCTTCTTGAAGTAGGTTGTATTAGTTGTATCACGGAAGAACAACCTGGTCTCGTCCATATTAAAGATATCACTCTGGGCATATCCGTCGCAAACACTCTCGATTTTACTCAGTTTTCTACTAATACCTTAGAGTGAACGCAAACTGTTATGTAATTATCAACAAACAAAATTACATTGTGTAATTTCATTTAATTAGCTCTTAACAAACTTCTTTAATCAATACCATTTGTTTAATTCACACTTAACAAAGGTTGTAAAGATGAAGGGTTAAAAAGAATAACAATTGCCGAAAATGTAACACCTAGCTGTCAATGCAAATACCATTGTCCCAAATACCGTTGTCTTTAATTGTCGTTAATCGGTACACAATGGCTTCGTAAACAAACACGATTGAACCACAACACCCAATCAAGGTGTGAAAATTACTGGTCGTTTGCGGGTGTCCATTAAGAGCAATTTCGTTGATTGGTACTGATTATCGATAGCGTGTAATCGGGTCAAGCGACCGTAATACACATGTCAAAATGTGTTGTTTGGACAAAGAAGACTGGCCGCTGACTGCATACGAGAGAATAGTGCTTAAGACAGACTTTTAAAGAGCAGAAATGCACGGGCGGACCTGAACTGGCCACATACGAAAGGTTGGCCGCTTAGCTCATGTGGCCGTGCCCTCAGGTTTTACTGTAAATGTATAGCATAGATACTGTACACTGATATTCTGATGCGTGTGTTGATTGACATTTTGACTGAACTTGTAGTTCCATAGTTATTAGTGTTCATATGTTATATGAATAAATTTTGTTAAACATGGAAACGTCGTCTGTCGATATTGAAGGTTACACACTACCATTGAAGTTATATTTACTTCGCTCGGAACGCAACAATATATACCTCCTATTGTTGTTAAGCTGGCTGAAAAGGATTCATTGGGATTCACTTTTCCCAAGTTTCTGAGAAAATGTTTTAGTTTTTAGTGATGGAATATACGCTATTTGCTAATTGTTGGTATAGAGATCTATAATGTAGCAAAACATATCTTTAAGTTCCTTTATTTGTTCCTGCTTATTATAGTAACACGCTTGTCAATAATGGACAAACAGACAGCATTTATTTGAAATGTTGTTTACGGTATATGTCTGTTAATGTGTCATTAATGAAGAAATGGTCTTTGATTATGTATGCAGTAAGAGAATCATTGTGCGCTATCTAAACACAGTGCCTATACCACGTGACTTTTTAAGATCTGTGTTGGGAGAATAAAGTGCGACCCAGATAACATTTTTAAGGATGTCTTTTTAAATATTTCACTATTTTTAATTGAATAAAGTGGAGAGCCCGCTCATTCTTGAGAGTTTTCTATAGGTATCATGATTTTTATGCCCCGGGTAGGTTGGCATATAGCAGTTGAACTGTCCCACAGTCTGTCCGTCGGAAAACTTTAACATTGGTCATAACGTTTGCAATATTGAAGATAGCAACTTGATATTTGGCATGCATGTGTATCTCATGGAGCTGCACATTTTGAGTGGTGAAAGGTCAAGGTCAAGGTCATCCTTCAAGGTCAAAGGTCAAAAAACAAAATCCAAGGGAAGTAATAAGCTTTAAAGGGAGATAATTTCTATACCTGCCAAATGATAAATATTTTTTTTATTTCAAAGCGGCGCAGTAGGGTTCATTGTGTTTCTGACAAACACATCTCTTGTCGTTTGAACGGATAGACAAATGTCGGATCAGTGTGGGGACTTCACATTACAAACGTGCGGTTGCACTTTACTGAAAAAATGCTTATTTGTTTAAAAAAATCATAAAACTAATTTAATTGCTCACTTTACTGTAAAGACTTATGAAAGTATAATTGTACTTTATGAATTCTCATTTGTGCAAAAGAACCTTTAAACACCTTATGGCTTTTAAAATATCCAATAAGACTGATAAAGACTCATTAAAACGGAATGTGTGCTGTAAAATAACACCTTCTGTAACAGTGAAGACTTATTTTCATATCAATATGTGATAACTACTCAGTATAAATAACAACACAACATGAAAAAACTAATCACCCCCATGCATTTTGCATTGTAAAAATGATACAGATTTGCCTTCAAAATGAGTTTGAATATAGATAAGTGTTACTGCACACTTAACAGAATGATTCCATCGCCAAACGGTCTCCCTTAAAGCAAAAACAATAGCTTTATAATAATGCATGCTTTTATTTAAACAATAAATGCAGATTTACTGCTGATTATTTTAACGCATGCAGGCACATTATTATTAGGAGACTCATTGGCAGAAATGTTCCTGCAACAATTCTGTCCTGCCATTAAAGGCTCGGGTTTCAGGATAGATACGAGTGTTTTTTATCTAATTATTATTCCATATAAGACGATACGGTCTCAATATTCCATATAAGACGATATGGTCTCAATCAGANAAAAAAGCTTAGGGTTTGCTAAAAAAATGAGGGTTGGTTGGGTTAGTGGAAATAAACAAAGTTGGTTACTCAATGTTACGTTTTGAAAAATGTAGTAACATTTAGTTGTTTCAATTATATCCTTTTTTGAGAAAGAATGGACAAATAATTGGACTTTCTGGGCTATATGTATTGCCAACCAGTGAACCAGTATAATAAGACCTGAATTATAGGAATCTATGGGGTTGTTATTCTTGTCCAGGAAAAACATCACATTTTCATTTGTCTTGGTGTCATGATGCTGAAGATATTTATGTATGGAATGATACACCACCACCATTCCCCCCAGCTCAGTGACAAATGAGATGGCCTGATTATGTGGTATCGCTATACACAATCACCCTTGGTAACCATTTTTATGTTAACTGTATTACCTCACAGAAAATTATGAAGGTTATAAATGTTTCGGTGATTCTGCTTCTATTCCGAACATACAAAACAATGCGTTAGAAGCATAATTATGCAAAGTTTGTTTGTCTCTCTTAACATTCTAAGGCAATGCAACAGAAACAAACCTGCTGGAGTCCCCGCAGATTGTGTGACAAATGAGATTTTAAGATATAATGAACTCCTCTTATTTGAGACAGTTGCCTGTCTACACCCAAACCAGCATTTCTGGGCATCATGGGAAAGCTGATATAAAATAACTGACATTATAAGAATACAGTAGAATAAGGTAAAATCATGTATGTTCATCTGCATGAAATGTTATTCTTAAAAAAAAATAAAAAATTATCCCTTCCATGGTGAAGTGAATTTGTGGATTTTTTATGTTGGGGAAAAAAGTGGATTTTGCGTTGGTCATTTTCCGATGTGTTTGTGTTCAATAGTAGGATCGCTCAATCCAAAAAATCAACGCAAATTAATAAGCCATAAAATAATAATGATTTAACAGTATCTGTTTTAATACTTTACCTTGTCCTTGCGTCCTATATAACCCTCAACCCATTCATAATTTATTTACTAGTGTTTTAAAATAGCAATCACGAGGCATTAAGCTGTAGCAATCACGAGGCATTAAGCCGTCATCAGCATTCTGAATAGAACGACTAATTGGATGCATTACATGGAAGAGCTACTTCCAATTGTACAAGCCCACACTTACCTATGGTAATTCCAACTTAATGAGATATGTGCTGCTACTTGTGAAATACAAAATACCTGATTCCCCTTTGGCATGCAAGAATGTCTTATTTAAATGAAAGAGGATTTTCTTTTGGTGAGGGAAATGAAAAGGCCAACATGATGGTAATCATAGATTTCAAACTTATTATCACACACAGAATACACTTTTATTGGACCTCAATATTATTATGTATCAACATTTAAGTTGAACAACAACCAAAAAAAAATATATTACAATACCTAAGGATGTTTTTAGTAGGTCTTTTATTTAACTTTTTGGTTTGATATATGCCAATCATGAAAAAATATTCATAATCCAAAATTGGATCTATTAACAATGATGTTTTGAATTTCATTTGTATGCCTGATGCTATTTACTTAAATGATAAAAAAAGCATGTTTATTCAAAAGAAGTTATCATGCAGGGTCCCATGTAAAATTGTACTTTTCCTGATACAATGGATTAATGCAGCAACTTAGAAATGCACCCAAATGTCTGGAACCCAACTTTTTCATTGGCCTCATAATGACATGTCAATGAGGAGATTGGACAATACTGGAATTGTCAGTGGGAAAAACTTATCACAAGTTATCAGGCTTTTGTAACCAAGGAAGATTTAAAAGGATTTTCTATTGTGGAGCAATCATTCTGATGTGTGATCGTGCATATTTTAAAGTATTAATAGGATGAAGGATAAGAGAATAATCAGCTGTACTGTAATGGAATTTGTGACAGTAATTTATTTATTATGCTACCAGGGCAGTTTGTAAACGTCCTACCCAGCTCTGCCGTAGTTTATCAACTGATTACGCAAATAATAATCTCGTGTGACGTAATTTTTGTGAAAAAACACACAAGTGGAAGCTAAGACTCTCTGGATTTTCAGATCAGATTTTTTTTTTTTTTTTTTTTATTAAGATACTTGATTTTTTTTTATAAGCATCAAAAGAATCCAAAGTATATTTTGGAAATTGTGTTTGAAATGCTTAATTGCAAAGTCCAATAGGAATGAAATAAATCATTCCGACCAGTCATTTGATTTCATAAATCATGTTTTGTTTAGAATGGTAAGTGTCACAAAGGAATTTCCTGATCCTTGTGAATAGTACTTCTTTAAGTGAATTAACTCAAACACTGCATTAAGTTTTAATAATATGATTTAATAACAAAATGTACAAATACATTTACAATGTTCGATCACAGAGTTCCGTCAGTTTCTATATCTCAATGTTTAAATTTCATTTCTTAAATACACTTTTTATCTTGACATGTACTAACTGGTTTATAATCTGTGAATAACAATTGTATTAGTCTAAGAATGGCATGATCAACATTTAGGGCATGGATTAAAATGGCAGAATGATTATTAATAAAAATCATAAAAACTGTGAACAAACTATCATATTATAATATATGCCAGTCATGTTTCTGAGCATTAAATTCTGTCAATATTCTAAATATATTAATGTGACTTTAAACAAAACTAAACAGGTCAAAATATGTCTTTGTCACATAAGCATTTGATACAAAAGTTTCCAAGAAAATGTTTGGTTCTCTGATAATTAAGAATAATGGTTGGAAGAAAAGAAAAATGGAACTGCATTTCGTGATGTCAGTTTGTAACTTATTATTGTAACGATATGTATTATTGTGTTTTAAGTGCTTCACAAAGGTTGTTAAATTGCCTTTTCTATACCGTATTTTACCACGTATAACCCGCAACCTGATGATGTACAACCAGCAACCATGTATAACACGCACCTGTTTTTTTTATCCCCACCAAAATTTAATTTCGGACGGGGATATAGTTATAGTCTCCGTCTGTCCGTCCGTCTGTCGGTCTGTCCGTCTGTGCTTCCGTCCTTCCGTCTGTTCGTCCGTCTATGCGTCAGTCCTTCCGTCCGAAACTTTGTCCAGAGCATAACTCCAAATCTATTCTATGGATTTACTTTAAACTTAGAATATAAACAGATGGTAACTAGGAGAAGTGCAGTGACCAAGAACCATAAATCTATCTACCTTAGTTTTTTAATTATTTCCCTTTATATTATTTCAAAGTAAATTTTTGTCGGGAGCATAACTCTTAATCTACTGAAGGGATTTACTTGAAACTTAAAATATAAACAGATGGCAACTAGGAGAAGTGCAGTGAACATCTCCGTCCGTCTGTGCGTCCGTCTTTCCGTCCGAAACTTGTCCAGAGCAAACAAATGTTCTCATACAAGCAAACATATTTTGGCGGAGATCTGGCACCACTGTGACAAGCTCTTGTTAATGCCAAAAAGGAGAAAAAAAATTATTTCAAGACATGAAATCGGGCTGAAATTGCACAATCAGTTAATCCGCGTCACTGGAAAGCTTTATTTTGTATTCTTCGAATAAGAAGCCTTTATATGATCGGGAGCATGGGTTGCATAGCATTATATTTGTATAGGGTGTAGTTTTTCGGAAAAAAATGGCGGCTATTATGATTATTTACGATAACATATGAATTTTTAGCATTTTAACAGCCAGGAAAGCGTTGTATCAATGTATTAGTACGCGCACCAACATTTTAATTTGAAATTTGGAGGTAAAAAACTTTGTGTTATACAAAGGAACGTACGGAAAGCTTGATCAACAGTTGAATCATTTTTACCACAGATATCTCATTAATTGTGGCTGATTTCTGCCATATCAATCTGCCATATTGGCGGGTTAAAGGTCACCAACATTAGAACATGCAACAACGACAAAAAGGGCTAATTTTTTTAACACAAGTCAAAATGTTGTCGTATGTGCACCCTTGTCGTCATTCTGGTGGGTATATTTGTCGTTCTGACATGTTAGCAGGTTTCAAAATCAACAACGAAACTCACTAGGACGACAAATATACCCGCTTAAATGACAAAAAGTGGGACAATTGTCATAATTGTTTTATCAGCAAACTGTTAAATGTTCTAGCTGGTATATTTATCGGACTTTCATGTTGGTGTGTTTAAGACCTTCAAATTCGGCAACACGCCCTAACATTATTGAAAAAATCGGCCACCATACAGGTTTGATGACACTGATCAAATGCCCGTGAGAAATATGCCTGAAGTATCTATTCGTGCCACTGCTGCAACAATTATGTTTTACTCTATTCACACAATATGTCATAGTAGATCATATTTATTAAGAACACCATTCATATGATTTCCTCGTTTGTTCTAAGTATTTTTTTGTCACAATTTTTTGCCTTCTTTATACAATTAGAATTTTTATATCCCCATTACCATTGGTAATGGAGGCTATATAGGAGTCACTTTGTCGGTCGGTCAGTGGGTCTGTCCGTCGGTCAGTCGGTCGGACATCTGTCCCGAAAATTTCATCTGATCTTCACCAAACTTGGTCAGAAGATGTATTTAGATGATGTCTAGGTCAAGTTTGAATATGGGTCATGCTAGGTCAAAAACTAGGTCACGAGGTCACTAAGTGCGTTTTAAACTGAAAGTTTGTCCGGACCATAACATTGTCATTAATCGTTAGATTTTAAAATGACTTGGTACATTTGTTCACCATCATGGGACGGTGTGTCATGCGAAAGAAGTACGTTGATATCTCCAAGGTGATGGTCACACTTGTAGTTCAAAGATCAAAATGCCCATAAATGAGGTTGTACGGGCCATAACTTTGTCATTTATTGTGAGACTTTAAAATCATTTGGCACATTTGTTCACCATTATTAGACGGCGTGTCATTCGAAAGAATAACGTTGATATCTCCAAGGTCAAGGTCACACTTTGAGTTCAAAGGTCAAAAATGGCCATAAATGATTTTGTCTGGGCCATAACTATGTCATTCATTGTGAGATTTTAAAATGACTCTGTACATTAATTTTGTTCACAGTCATTGGACGGCGTGTCATGCGAAAGAATTCAAGAGTTCAAAGGTCAAAATGGCCATAAATGATAATGGCATAATAATTCTTAAACATNCAGAAACAACGGATTTGATGATGAACGGCAGTATCCAGCACTGGCAAATGCCTTTTAAACTATTAGCAACATAAGCTATACGCTGTCTCTATTGGGATTAGTTGAAAGCCGACAGATGAACTGCCATGGCTAAAAGCCTGATCAGTTGTCTTTAATAGCTTTATGGATCTTCTTTAAAATCTGGGAGGACTCCGGAGAACACAGCTTGTTAGCAAGCCTCTTTATTTGAAGCCTGCAGCCAGTATTAGAGGATTTGTTGTCGGTTAATCTGATACCAGAATCAATTGTTAATCATGCGACAAGCAAATTTGCAGAGGCATTATTTTGCGCATTGGTGCAGAGTTTCTGTATTATATTTCCAAAGATATGGAATATTAAGTATTTAATAAAAGAATCAATATTGCATATTGTTAGTAAAACAATGCATTAAGACACCATAAATGCAATGCTGTTTTGCATTTCTTTACCATTGACAGGGCTCCATTTTACTAGGCTACTTACACATTTCTTATTTAATACACAGGTGCTCGATGGCAATGACTCAATCATTCGACTATCCATTGTGACATTTTTTTTTTAAATGCAGCCGTGATTTTTATAAACCTGTTTATTATAATGCATACACAAACTAAATCAATAAAAATCTTCCGACAAAACGTCTTCTTTAAAAAAAGATAGCTCGACTGCGTATATAATTATTGACAAGGTAAGCCACTCGCCATTTTAAAATGCAACCACCCTGCTCGCTTATTGAAATGAGCGCGCAGGCCGGGAACCTCGCTCGGGAACAGTTAACTGTTAAACTATCATATTTCTCGGTCATTTTCTCTATAATACACGGTTTCCATGTCCGATCTTAATAAATAATTTATTTAAAAAAAAATCTGGGAAAACTGGGATTAATGCATGTGTGTAATATTTGGCATGCAGAGGCTAATCAGGGATTACATGACATTTTACGGACATGGATTAACCCTTTGAGCGCTGGAACCGAATTTAGAAGGCCTTTGCAGACAGTTTGGATCCTCAGGATCCAAACTGTTTGCTATTCTGAAAGTATTCTTTGAAAAAAAATCAAAGAAAATGCTAATTTTAGAAATTCAGCAGACAACATTTTAGCAGACGACAAATTACCCAGCATGCAAAGGGTTAATCCCAATTTTCACAGAACACTGCTCATTTCATGATTTCAGGCGACTGTAGCCACAAATTCTGTGAACAGAAGTGCCGTGACATCGACCACGTTGGCTACGCCTGTGAATGTTACCATGGCTACAAGCTCGACACCAATGGAATGTCTTGTACAAGTAAGGTGGCTGGTGTCTGCAAGTTGCAAGTTGGGAAAATAACATGCAGTTATCAAGGATATTATTTATAAAATAAAATGAATTGGGGTCAAAACTGGCCACGAACCAGGGGTCCCATCATGTATAATAGACTTGTATGGTAAATAACATAAAAAATCTTCTTACATGAAACCGCACGGGTCAGGGATAAATATTTGGTGTGTAACATTGTATGGTGGTCCTTTACAAAGTATGTTCAAATCATGGCCCTGGGGTCGAAATTGGCCTCCGTTAGTGGGTAACTTGTTTGCCTTATATGTAAATAGTAAAAAAAAATCTCTTCTTTTCTGAAACAGCAAGGTGGAAAGGTTTGGTATTTGGCATATAACATTGTATGTTGGTCTTCTACCAACTGTGATTAAATCATGCCCCTTGGGTGAAAACTGGCCA
This sequence comes from Dreissena rostriformis, assembly GCA_007657795.1. Classification (NCBI taxonomy): domain Eukaryota; kingdom Metazoa; phylum Mollusca; class Bivalvia; order Myida; family Dreissenidae; genus Dreissena; species Dreissena rostriformis. The sequence goes on from VMBQ01000621.1 coordinate 200,281, forward strand.
CACCCAAGGGTCACATGATTTACTAGAGTCAGGGGTTTGATATGTTTTGTTCAATATTTTATGGTGGTCCTCTACCAAGTTTTTCAAATCATGCTTCTCCGGTCAAAATTGGCGCCGCTCTTAGGGTCACATGTTTTCCTTATATGTCTATAGTGAAAATTAAAAAAAAACTTAGAATTCTAACACTGCAAGCCCAAATGTTTGCTATTTGGCATGAAGCGTCTTATAGTGGTCCTATTTGTTCAAATCATGCTCCTTGGGTCCAAACTCTCCATTCCCAAGGGTTAAAATTATAAATTATGACTTTATAAACAAACTTTTTTAAATCTTCGAATCTCTAAAGCGTTATAGGCTAAGGCTTTGATATTTGATGTAATATATTGTATTGTTTTTATGCCCCCGCTACGGTGGCATATAGCAGTTGAACTGTCAGTCCATCAGTTTTTGCGTCCGTCCGAAAACTTTAACATTGCCCATAACTTTTGCAATATTGAAGATAGCAACTTGATATTTGGCATGCATGTGTATCTCATGGAGCTGCACATTTTGAGTGGTGAAAGGTCAAGGTCATCCTTCAAGGTCAAAGGTAAAAAACAAAATCCAAGGGAAGTAACAAGCTTTAAAGGGAGATAATTTCTATACCTGCCAAATGATAAATAGAAATTTTATTTTAAAGCGTATTTCATACACTTCAATATTGTTGCAATATTTTTATAAATTGACTTGAAAAAACACTTGTTGAAACCAGTAATTTATTGCACCTTTTACTGTTTTCCAAAAAAAATTGGTAGCAAGCACATGTAAATAATTTTATTGTTACTACTCTAAAAATTGAACTGTATTATTTTATTATGCCCCCTTTCGAAGAAAAGGGGGTATATTGCTTTGCACATGTCGGTCGGTCGGTCCGTCCACCAGGTGGTTTCCGGATGATAACTCAAGAACGCTTAGGACTAGGATCATGAAACTTCATAGGAACATTGATCATGACTCGCAGATGACGCCTATTTATTTTGAGGTCACTAGGTCAAAGGTCAAGGTCACAGGTCAAGGTCACAGTTACTGGAAATAGGAAAATGGTTTCCGGATGATAACTCAAGAACGCTTAGGCCTGGGATCACGAAACTTCATAGGGACATTGGTCATGACTGGTATATGACCCCTATTAATTTTGAGGTCACTAGGTCAAAGGTCAAGGTCACAGGTCAAGGTCACAGTGACTGGAAATAGGAAAATGGTTTCCGGATGATAACTCAAGAACGCTTACGCCTGGGATCACAAAACTTCATAGG
>VMBQ01000621.1:201728-261407 GCA_007657795.1 Dreissena rostriformis
ATAATTTATATACATTTTACCAAATGTAAGGCTTACTACATTTTTGTAATGCATTGTATCACTACACATCGGGCAAAAATGACATTAAGGCTTCACCACCACCACCACCACCACCACCACCACCACCACCACCACCACCACCACAGTGACAAAAAACTTATTCACACAATGGCTGCCACTGCAACTGACAGCCCATATAGGGGGCATGCATGTTTTACAAACAGCCCTTGTTAATTTTGCATTTGTTTGCATGGAGATTGATTACATGGTGCTATCATATAAATCACTTGCTGCCATTGTCTGGTTAAATGAAGTTAGTTTCCTCTGCCATTTTGGATAGGGATAATTTTCTCACAGAAGTTGACTAAGCGCTTACTATTTGTCAAAGGGACTTGTTTACAGAAACATGTTCCTGGTTGATGACAAATGCTTGGAAATCTTTGAGAGAGTAAACAACATATTATTCATTTATTCTTAACATATTTTATAAGTATTGCATAATCTATGTTGTATTTCACATGAAGTAACACCACACACAATTAGCCTTGTTATCTCCATAATATTTTTGGTATTCATTTGCGATTCAATATGCATTTAGCTTACAATTTCAACAGAGATTTCAAATATAGCAGAACCCTGTCTTTTGATGCAAGCATTTTGCAATTTCTCTCTTTGACTGCTAATTATCTGGTTTGCATCATTTTTATGCTCTCCGAAAATTTTCGGGGAGCATATAGTTGCCACTTTGTCCTTCCTTACTTCCTTCCGTCACACTTTTGTTACAGTTTCTCATAGTGCCTTCAATATTTCACCGATCTCTTCCATATTTGGCATTTAGGTACCTTACATGGACCTCTACCTTTTGATGAGGTTTGAGGTCACTGGGGTCAAAGTCAAGGTCACCGAGGCTAATAATAGATTTTCTCAAGGTCACACTTTGGTTACAGTTTCTCATAGCGCCTTCAATATTTGACTGATCTCTTATATATTTGGCATGTAGGTACCTTGCATGGACCTCTACTTTTTGATGAGGTTTGAGGTCACTGGGATCAAAGTCAAGGTCACTGAGGCTTATAATAGGTTTTCTCAAGGTCACACCTTTTTTCCACACAATTAACCCATATATCGACAAAGCATCATCGGGGAGCAACCATCAGTTTTACTGATATCCTTGTGATGCAAATATTACTGGAAATTGTGTTAAATCGCATAGTATTTGACTAAAATGTATATTAAGAAACCTTTGCTGGGAATTTGACTAGTATGCCAAAAACAATAACTGTGTTCTTTATAAATTTGGCCCCAAAAATCTTATCTGACCCCTGAAATTTTGAAGTATGTGTCATTGTACTCCTAGTTTCCAAAATCTATTGATATCCCTGATCCAAGTTTCATTGATATCCCTGATCCAAGTTTCATTGATATCCCTGATCCAAGTTTCATATTGTTTTTATTTAAAGAAAATTTCCATGGCATGTTAGATCTACATAAAAAAGTACTCGTGGATATGTTTTGATTGATCAGTCCTTTGTTAATGTTTTCATTTGTCTTAATACTTTTGAAAACCTGTGGGTGGTACCGAAAACCCTCCACAATAGTAAGCTTTATTGGGATTCAACACTCACTCAAAAAAAGGAACCCCAATTTAAATGTTTCTGTGCTATGAGGTCGCCATGGTGTAGTGGATATGGTGTTGTTTAGCGACCAGGATGTCACGGATTCAATCCCTAAATGCTGGAGCATTCTTGAGATTTCCCCTTAAGATACCAAGACAACTTCTACCAAGGAAACGGACTTGAGGGCGTTTCAATAATCATTTGGCTTTCCATTCAATCAAGCTAAAATAAATATGTTTAAAGTAAATTTGCTGTATAAAATTGGATTGATTACAAACCTGAGTGTTACATGTCCTTATTTATTGTCTTTGATCATTTTTGTTAATTGAGACATTTTGACAGACTTTTTTTGAAAAATTACATGGTTTGAAATAATGTATAAATGACAATTTGTGGGAAAATCCATTTCAATTTGCCTGGAAGTGTTTTGTCCTTACTGGGTAACTATTGCAAGTTGAAAATGGTTTCAATTATTTAAAGTTTCATTCAGTCGTGGAACATATGGCAGTTTATTGCGCTTTCATAAATAATTGAAAACTTCTAACCAATTTTACAGCATTTTTATGGATATCAAATGCAGCTATTTGAGTTGTTAAAAGCGTTCATTTGTCCTCCAGGAATTGCAATCCATTCCAGTCATTGATGTTGTTCGTTACTGTTTGTAACGTGTAAATTCATTAATCTGATAAAAGGATTGCTAGGAAATGCCATATTTGATCATGTATAGCGCACAATTTTTTTACCTCAAAGTTTCAAATAAAAAAGTTGATGCGCATTATACATTGATACAACGCTAGAGTGGCTGCTAACTTAAGAAAAATGCATTAAGTAATCGTAAATAAACATAATAGCCGCCATTTTTTCATTGCATAATACTACATCCTATTATCTTACAGGCAGTAAGGGCTGTTGTCTGAATAACTTAAAGAGGGTAACGGTAGGAATGAATGGGGTTGCAACAGTTTTCTTGTTAATGGCAGCATTAGTGGTTGGCACATGATGTGGAACATTGGAAAGATGAACAACCTGGACTTGATTAGCATTGTTTAAATGATTTCAAAAGATGAAAAACCTGGACTTGATTGGCATTGTCAAAATGATTTCCTGTTACTGTCTGGGTAGTTTAAGCTTCCAGTCTTTTTGTCATTTCCCCTCATTGTAGCAGTAATTCCCTCCACAACATTGTTTTTTTCTTCTTCTTTTTTGATTAAGTGAGGTATTATGGATTCAAAGTAGAAGGGATGTACTGGATTCAATGTAGAAGGGGTATTCTGCATTCAAAGTAGATGGGGTATACTGTATATAAAGTAGAAGGGGTGAACTTGATTCAAAGTAGATGGGGTATAATGAATTCAAAGTAGAGAGGGTGTACTGGATTCAAAGTATAGAGGGTGTACTGGATTCAAAGTCGAGGGGTATACTGGATTCAAAGTAGAGGGGTATACTTTATTCAAAGTAATGGGGGTATACTATACTGTATTCAAAGTAGAGGGGGTATACTGGATTCAAAGTATAGGGGTTTACTGGATTCAAAGTAGAGGGGGTGTACTGGATTCAAAGTAGAGGGGGTATACTGGATTCAAAGTAGAGGGGGTATAATGAATTCAAAGTATAGAGGGTGTACTGGATTCAAGGTATAGGGTGTATACTGGATTCAAAGTATAGGGGTATACTGGATTCAAAGTATAGGGGTGTACTGTATTCAAAGTAGAGGGGGTATACTGTATTCAAAGTAGAGGGGGTATACTTTATTCAAAGTAGAGGGGGTATACTATACTGTATTTAAAGTAGAGGGGGTTTACTGTATTCAAAGTAGAGGAGCTATACTGTATTCAAAGTAGAGGGAGTATACTGTATTCGAAGTAGAGATTCTATACTGGATTCAAAGTACAGGGGTATACTGGATTCAAAGTAGAGGGGGTGAACTGGATTTAAAGTAGAGGGGGTATACTGGATTCAAAGTAGAGGGGGTATACTGAATTCAAAGTAGAGGGGGTATACTGGATTCAAAGTAGAGGGGATATACTGAATTCAAAGTAGAGGGGGTATACTGAATTCAAGGTATAGGGGTATACTGGATTCAAAGTAGAGGGGGTATACTGGATTTAAAGTAGAGGGGGTGTACTGAATTCAAAGTAGAGGGGGTATACTGGATTCAAAGTAGAGGGGGTATACTGGATTTAAAGCAGAGGGGGTGTACTTAATTCAAAGAAGAGGGGGTTAACTGGATTTTAAGTAGAGGGGGTGTACTGAATTCAAAGTAGAGGGATATACTGTATTCAATTAGTAGAGGGGGTATACTTTATTCAAGGTAGGTCTTGCAGAAATTCTTAAAACTAAGTTATAGCTTACATTATTACTGAGAGTAAAAGTCATGCGCCTTCAAGTTAAAAAAACAACATTTTCTGGTACAAAGATGGGATTGGATCTGGTACAGTGGGATTGGATCTGGTACAGTGGGATTGGATCTGGTACAGTGGGATTGGATCTGGTACAGTGTGATTTACTTCAAAAGCTTGTCAAGATTTGTGCATGCTTTTTCTTGCAAGCGGCATTGAACTTGTGAATTGCATGCCAATAATTAAAACATAAGTGAGTGTATGCAGTAATTGTAAGATTGATTGGAAGTAATGCAGCGTTTGTGTGTCCCTTTCACACACTCTGATAAGTATCATAGCCATGTTGTTGCGTGTCTCAGAACAGTTTGATATCCAATAGCTCTGCTGTTGAGCTGTCGTAGGCAGATGCTTTCTTTGATATCCTTGCATGTTTGAATATGCATTAATCTGGCAAGATGTAATGAAATAAAATTTCTCGAGAAAAAAAACACACTTTTGTCAAACTATTGAATTTCTTTCATTTGCTAACATGAAGAAAATAAAATCATGAAAGCATTTTTGAAATCCTCGAGGTAGTTGATGGAGTGTTTTTCAGGGAAAAAGCTTTTTCTCTGGAAATGCACTTTATGTTCCTAAGGATTGCATGAAAACACCATAAAGTGCGTGTATACTAGCAAAACAGACTTATGTTTTATCCTCATTTTTCCTTGCTTCTAAAAGTGAGACTTAATTGATGGTTTTATCATCTTCCGTTGAATACAGGGGTTGTACTCAGTCAATATCCCCAATCCTGAAAATATGTGGTGGTCGCTAAACATGCAAACCCATGTGTTAAAACCCTTAGTGGGAAGTCCAACTAAATTTTTACAGATATGTTCATCATATTTAAGATCTGTTAGAGTTTATTTTCATAATCATTTATGGAATTGATCAATAATTCCTGCATATTTATGGAATTATTCAATGATTTACCAGTGGCTCTTTTCCCATATACTCGCCCACTTTAGTGCTAACTAGACTTCGTATACTAAATGAACACAATTTCAACACGATTGAGGAATTTAACTATTAATAAGAGGTCTTTCTAATTAAAAAAAGGCAAGATGATTTAGAGAAGGTCTTTCTTATAAAATAAAAGCAATATTTTTTAGAGAAGGTCTTTCAAATTAAATAAAGGCAAGATAATTTAGAGATCAGCCATTTTCTTAGTTACTGAACTTTTGTAGGAAGGCACCATAGCAACATTGCAAGTACCAATTTTGATACATTATAAGCAGCTTTTATTATGAGACAAACACACCAAAATCATCTTTAAAGAAATTGATTATTTACCAATTTAGATGATCGGAGGTCAAATCATTCTCTTGATATCACAAAGAAACCAATCTCAAGCTCATGATTCAAGATCTTTGTTTCCAGTGACCCATGTAACCACTATACCGATTTGCATGGTTGCAGGTCATAGCGTTCCCAAAAATAGTGCTGAAACAAATTTCATGCTACAAGAACATGTGACCTTGACCTTTGACCTGATCAACTCTAAATCAGCATTTCCATATTCTCAGAAGTAATCACTTTAACAACTTTCATAATTCTTTGTATTATTTTCAAAACCATTATCAAAATCATAACAATTATTAAACATTTTTAAGCTTTTAATCGATAACGAGCAACAGTAAGTTGATTCAAGAAAGGGCAAAAACAGCGCAAAAAAGCCAGATTTATGGGGGAAAATTTAAGCGCATTAGTTTCTGTTTCGAGAAGAAAATAACTATTTTGGGGAGAACAAGTAATTTTTTTTTTGAAGAATTAGATTTCCTATTTTTACAACAATGCCAGCCAGTTTTCATTTGAATGTTCCATGTATATTGCATTATTTATAACTCATAAGAAATAATTTCACAACACATTATGCCTGATGAAATAAACATCTTTCTTGAGAGGCCTGCAATATGGATTAATGAGATGCCGCTTAGGCTCTTGTGATTGGATAGTTTTATTGCTTTGGAAAGAAAGGTTTCCGTGACAAGCAAGCATCCTTCTTATTTTGCCATTCATTAGCATAGTTTGAAGAACAACACTGACTCAATGAGGCACAGGATCCACCATTAGCCCTTTTAGCGCTGGAACCGAATTTTAAAGGTCATTGCAAACAGTTTGGATCCAGATGAGACGCCACAGAACGTGGCGTCTCATCAGGATCCAAACTGTTTGATATTCTGATAGTGGTCTTTGAAAACAAAAGTGAAGAAAATGATGATTTAACAAATTTCCCAGCATGCAAAGGGTTAGGATCAGTTGTATTGTCAAGGCAGCGCTTTCAATATTTCTTGCTTTTGAAGTCAGAGGCTCTCTTTTATATCCTCACATGTTCGCGAACACACATTCTGTTATAAGATACAAGCACATTTTGGCATTGCTAATTTTGGTTTTTCTCAAATATTTGTCTGTCAAATAATCTTGCAAAACGAAATGAAAATATATTCTCAGCGGAGAATCCATTGCTTTATGTGTATTCAATTTCTGGCATTTACTAAAGATAATTATATTGAAAAAAATCTTTTTTTAATCCTCTAGGAACTTTGTGAAGTGTCTGCCAGGGAAGTTGATTGTAAATCTTTGAAAAAGCGGTAAGCTACATTAAAGGACTTACTGTTTGAAGGAGCAAGATGTATGTCAATCTTGGTTGTCAGAACAATCATTCATTTCTTAACATGTATTCACAAAGTCTCTTGTGTGTCTACATTAAACTGATAAGTCTTCAAAGGAAAATGTCTGAACTGGAACCATACTTTTTATACCCTCTGTTACGAAGTTATGGGGGACTATACTGGAATCACCATGGAGGTTTCTCCGTCAATCTGTCTGTCCCTCTATCTGCCCATAGATACAAACTTGTGCGAAGGCATTCTACTTTACTTTTCAACGTACCACATTCAGACTTGGAGGCATTCTTTCTTATGATATTAAGTTGTCTATCTGCAATTTTGATCATAACAGGTTCAAAAAAAATAAAAAAATGCTTTCTTTGCAACTAAATTATATAACATCATACTGCATATCACAACATGAGGCATGGGGGATCCTTCGTCGCTATTGGGAAAAATTATAACAACACGATTTAAACACAATTTAAATGGAATATAAGTTGTAAAAAGATTGCTTCTCAATTAGAGCAATTTAAATGTTATAACTCAAGTATATACAGACACAAAATGTAAATACTGAAGTGTTTGGTCCATACTGGGTTACTATTTCTAGCTGAAAATGTTTTCAAGTATTTAAAGTCTTATTCAGTCTTGGAACATAACTATGGCAGTTTATTTCTCTTTCATAAATAATTGAAAACTTCTAACATGTTTTACAGCATTTTATGGATATCAAAGGCAGCTCTTTGAGTTGTTAAAGGCGTTAATTGTCCCCCCAGGAATTGCCATGCGTTCCAGTCATTGAATGATGCTGTTTGTTACGGAAATACTGTTTATAACATGTAAATTCATTAATCTGATAAAAGGATTGATAGGAAATATTATTTGAACATTTTATGTTTAATTAACACTCCATTGCTATTATAATGATTGAAACTGCTCACTCACTCACTCACTCAATCACTCACTCACTCACTCACTCACTCATTCACACTTGATCACTCACTTAAACAATCAATAAATCAATCAATCAATCAAATATATCAATAAATAAATCTAACTCAATCACTCTTTCACTTGAACTCAGTCAGTTTCTCTTTTACTTAATCACTCAATTCACTAGCTCAGTCTTCCAACACTCATTCACTCATTCACTCACATTAATACAGTAGCTGTGGCACAGTCAATATTGTGTCAGTCTAGCAAACAGGAGGTTGCGGGTTTGATCCCTACTCTAGGCTTTCTAAAGATCTTCTTTTCAGACTGGAGACTCTTGCACTTGGGCTGCCAATACAATCAAGCTGTAATAAATAGATTGAAACTTAAACTTAAAAACTTAATTACTCTTTATAAAATCAACAAAGCACTCTCTCACTTCATTTCTTAATCACTCACTCACGCTCTTTCATCAATCTAAAATGATCAGAAGTATTTTCCTGCTTTCCTTTCTGTTTCATCTTTATTTTAATTTCTTGCTTATCTTCAAAAATCAAGTGAACCTGTCTTATTTTCTGATAGTTTTAAGACATTTCTATGTTCACAGGTTTCTTTTGCAGTCATTATCGGAGGGAAAATTAATGAAATATCAATGTCACCAACTGTAGTAATAATCACAGAATTTGATTTATGTCTAATTAGGAAGGAAACCCTTCGTTGTTCATCTACGGAAGAAAATAAATCTTGTTCTAAAATAGAAAATCTTCATGGAAGCAAATGAAGCAATATTTTATGAAATCAATACTTAACCCTTTGCATGCTGGGAAATTTGTCGTCTGCTAAAATGTCGTCTGTTGAATTTCTAAAATTAGCATTTTCTTCATTTGTTTTCAAAGAATACTATCAGAATAGCAAACAGTTTGGATCCTGATGAGACGCCACGTTCTGTGGCGTCTCATCTGGATCCAAACTGTTTGCAAAGGCCTTCAAAATCCGGTTCCAGCGCTCAAAGGGTTAATAAAGCTCATTACTCCAGATACTGAGTCTGTTGGTGCAGATGCTGCTAAACTTTTAATATTGTGCTGCCCTATTGGCAGCTGACATGAAAGAAAGCCGTATTTCATGGTGATGGATGAGCGGCTACTATAACGCTGTCCAAAATCGTTCTGAGGCGGTATTGTGCTCACTATAAAGCAATAATTTGATGTTGTGTTATGTTTGTTCTTATATGAAGCGATGAAGGATGAAATTGTATTGTTTTTATCAGTCATTAATTCTCCTTTCATGTTTTGTTGTTATGTTTTGATGGATTCATTTTTTATACGGAATTTAAGTGATGTTTGCTGTTAACATTCTCCTGAACGTGCATGATTGACTTGAGTCATAAACAATTAATGTCTGTACAATTCAGAATAATGTTTTTCATTGTTTTTCCTTCATAAATGCCCCTTCCACAATATAGACATTTTTGAGTTTGGGCTTGTTTGCATCTTTAACACAATTTCTTTTTGTTTACTTATCTAAATTTTACAATAATTTCAAAACATGGAATTATCAAGCTTTTAGTTGGACGTAAAAAAAATAGAGGTTCCCTGAGTTATCTCCTTTGAATGTTTAACATTGGTAATGCAAGTAACCCTCAAAATAACTATTTAAATTACAGCCCAATTTATTAACACCACATACTATGTTACTGATTGCTTGTGAACTATTTAATAACTATTAATTAATCTGTATAATCTATTCCCTTTTTTCTGAATTGCCAGAAACACTGAGCACTTAAAATTAAAGGCATGAAGTATGTGAACGCCTACTGAAGACAGGCAGATCAGACATTGTGTCTTGTGAATGGCATCATTAGTGGTTGGCGCATGACGTGGAAGATTGAAAAGTAACAAAAACATTGACTTGATTGGCATTGTTTTAACAGTTTCCTGTTACTGTCTGGATAGACTGAGCTTCCAGTCATTGTGTCATGCCCCCTCATTGTAGCAGTAATTTCCACAACAACATTGTTCTTTCTTTTCTTTTTTATAAAGGGGGTTTACTGGAGTCAGAGTAGAGGTGGTACGCTTGAACATTCATGAACTTCTATGTGTCTGTTTGTAAGACTTTTAAAAAAAAAAAATCCAACAAACTGGTCTGTCTAAACAACCTTATAAATTCAAAAGCCTGAGTGGCATAGTGGTAGCGTTTAAGCTTTAGATTCCAGAGATCTAGGGTTAGTATTTTATCTGTTCCTTGTTATTATACTTATTTGAAACTTTTCCAAATATTATAGTTTTAACTTTTGTTAGTAAATTCATTTAGTGACCATATTCAAATTAGAAAAATGTGTGAACAAGTTTCTTTAACGTATACCCCTTCCAGAACCTAGTACTTCTTTTACATTATCATTACAACTTGCTAAATAATACCTCTGTGACAAACTGAAGTTTTAAGTCTGTTGGTGATACAAGAAAATCAAGAGAAATGGGGTGCACACAGTTTTTACCGAAAAAGATTTTATTTTCATGGTTCGAATATTTTTGCATTTCTATTTAAGACAAAATAATATGAGACAGGACAAAATACTAATTATGATTTGTTTAAGTGTGTACTTTCTTTATCTTATGTTAGATATGTACATGTTCATGCATTTATATTTTTATGCAAAATACTTAATGCAAAAGCTGTAACAAGCATAATGGTTTACATGTCACCTTTTCTTGAACAATCTGAATAAGGAAATGTTGCTTAAATAGGACGAGATTAACATCCTGCATGTAAATTGTTCCATAAGTTCTAAGATCTAAAATCAAAGGACTTAAAGCCATGGGCTTTTATCAACAGTCTAACCACCAGTCATATCTCAGGTGTCAATTGTGGTTTGTCATGGTGCTTCCCATAGATCCCAGTGAGAAAAGACAGGCCCCCCTGTTCAACAGATGACTCTCACAATTATGTTACCCGGCTGGGTTTTCAAGTTGGAATTATTCCAATGGTACTGTCTTACTTCTAAGCCTGGTCTCTATCAGTCTTGTCATCAGAAATGAAGTCACTTTTATACCATCAAAATGTTGGTTTTTGCCTTACAAGGGACATTAAATTGCCAAATTATGTCTCTCAATGTGAATGTGGAATGTAGATAAAAAGAAAATTGTAATTTTCAAGGACAAATGGGGGAAGCAAGTTCCTTAACATTACACTAAGTTTGACAGTATAACGTGATGTAATTTAGGAACAAAGTCAAGTGGCATATAGGAACAAAGTCAAGTGACAAAAGACACCTGGATACAGCCAATGGACAAGAAAAGTCTGCAAATGGCAAAAACATTTGACATTTAACATTTGTTATTGATAATGAGGTTTTCCGTGTCAGCAAAGTTTCACCATTGGTTATAGTCCTATGCCCAGCCAAATATTTATGTTTTGTTTATTAAGTAATTAAACATGAATACCAGAATTCAACCCATTACAAAATGCTTCTACAATTTTAATATTATTTGAATTACGTAGATGTTTTTATCTAAATTTAGAACTGGTGTCACATCAAGCTTTCAGAGTCATGACAGACCTTTGATGTGAAATTATGTTATCCAATTTAAAAAGAACAAAGTATCTATCGAAATGGAATGTGTTTTGTAAAAAACAGAACAAGAAACAGAAAAAAATAAAAACAATGTTTATTACTTACACTATATATATAATCTGTTGGACAGGAAGCTCTTTTGTCTAATAGTCCTTATAATGAAACAAGAGAGATGGTGTATGTCCCTAAAGTGAAAGCTTCTGTTCAACAAAAGAACACAGTCCTAATATGTCATAAATATGTATAATGAGTGTCTGCTTTTAACAGGACGGATCATAAAATATAATAAAGACAACGATAATTGCCAGATTGAGACAACATATAGCTCAAGATGGTAATATGGCAACTGTTATAAAGGGACAATGGGAGATTTCTGTTTGAAATCAATTCACAGGTCCCCATGGTCAGACACTTTGTTCTCTATCATGTGATTTGTTAGTAGCCATTAGTGGTGGCAGTTGCCAAATTATCTGTAAAAATGTGCTGCCACCAAAGTGCAATAAATTAAAGCCCTGAAAGGACTCTTAAGAGTTATGTTTATACACAGTGGACAGTGGAATTTATTTATGATGGCACTTAAGAAAGCTTCGTCCAGAAAAATGTTGTGCTGCTTTACTGGTTTCAGAGCCAGTCATTTGCAGTGTTTTTCAAAGTTAAACTTTCTGAAATAAACATTTCCCTTTCATTTTTGGACTTTTAAAAAGCTATTAAAATCATTAAAAATAGATGTTTAAAGTTATTTTAATAAAAAATTTACCTTAGAAATAACACCCCAGTATTTGCTGGCATTCTGGCTGCCATTTTGAGGATAACAAACCACCCAAAAGATTTAAGGCAGTGCAAATGAAGTTTTATTTAATTGCTTACACATATACCTTTAAATTGATTTTTATCCCCCGCCAGAGGCGGAGGGATATTGTTTTGCGTTGTCCGTCCGTCCCTCCAGCTGTCCGTCCGGCACTTTTGTGTCCGGAGCCATATCTTGAGCGTGCTTTGACGGATTTCATTGAAACTTGGTATGAGTATATATATGGATAAGAGGATGATGCACGCCAAATGGCATTGTACACAATTTGTTAATAACAGAGTTATGGCCCTTTGTAGCTTGAAAAAATGCTTTTTACTATAGGCACTTTTGTGTCCGGAGCCATATCTTGAAAGTGCTTTGGCGGATTTCATTGAAACTTGGTATGAGTATTATATATGGATAAGAGGATGATGCACACCAAATGGCATTGTACACCACCGGTTAATAACGGAGTTATGGCCCTTTGTATCTTGAAAAAATGCTTTTTACTATAGGCACTTTTGTGTCCGGAGAAATATCTTGGAAGTGCTTTAGCGGATTTCATTGAAACTTGGTATGAGTATATATATATGGATAAGAGGATGATGCAAGCCAAATGGCATTGTACACCACCGGTTAATAACGGAGTTATGGCCCTTTGTATCTTGAAAAAATGCTTTTTTCTGTGACAAAGCTCTAGTTAGGCGGAGGATATCAATTCAACGAATTTGCTTGTTATTGATTCCAATATCTTTCATTAAAACTGTATAACAAATTATATGCATCATGTACTCATCTGTTTTGCTAAAATAATTTTGTTATCAAACTGACAGTATGCACCATGCGGTCAGGACTTCCGGTTTGGGAATATGTATCCTTAATGTTGTCTGTCAGAATAATAGTTTTGAGAATAGCAATGTCACAAACAGGCACAGGATGCACTGTAATGCCCAGTGATTTTTGTCAAGGCAGATCCTGCAGAAATGTTGCAAACCATTTTGTTGCTCACATAATTCCTGAGAGTCTAAGTTCATAGTCATGCCACTTCTTTTAACACATTCTGGTACAAAGATGGGATTGGATCTGGTGCAGCCTGATTTACTTCACATGCCCGTAAATATTTATGCATGCTACTCAAACACTCCTTTCTTGCCAGCGGCATTGAGATTGTGATTTGCAAGCCAATAATTAAAACATAAGTTGTGTATGCAGTAATTGTAAGATTGATTGCAAGTAATGCAGCGTTTGTGTGTCCCTTTCAAGCACCCTGATCAGTATCATAGCCAGGTTGTTGCGTGTCTCAGAACAGTTTGATATCCAATAGCACTGCTGTTGAGCTGCTGTAGGCAGATGCTTTCTTTGATATCCTTGCATGTTTGAAAATGCATTAATCTGGCAAGATGTAATGAAAAAACGCACCTTTTTCAAACTATTGAATTTCTTTCATTTGCTAACATGTAGAAAATTAAATTGAGAAAGCATTTTTGAAATCCTTGAGGTACTTGATGAAGTGTTTTTCAGGGAAAAAAAGCTTTTTCTCTAGAAAAGCATTTTGTGTTCCTAAGAAGTGCATTGAAACACCATAAAGTGCGTGTTTAGAGCAAAACGGACTAATTTTGTATCCTCATTTTTTCTTGCTTCTACAAATGAGACTAAATTGATGTTTTAAGCCTCTTACGTTGAATACAGGGATTCTACTCCGTCATCATTCCCAATCTTGAAAATATGTCACGGTTGCTAAAAATGCAAACCCTTAGTTGGAAGTCCAAATAAATTATTACAGATATATTCATCATATTTAAGATCTGCAAGAGTTCATCTTATAATAATATATGGAATTATTCAATGATTTCTGCATATTTATGGAATTATTCAATGATTTACAGCAGTCTCTTTTCCCAATACTCGTCCATTTTAGGGATTACTAGACTTGTATCCTAAATGAACACAATTTCAACACAATTGAGGAACTTTAAATAAAAGGTCTTTCTCATTAATTAAAGGCAAGATTATTTAGAGAAGGTCTTTCTAATTAAATAAAGTCAAGATTATTTAGACGAGGTATTTCTAATTAAATAAAGTCAAGATTATTTAGACGAGGTATTTCTAATTAAATAAAGGCAAGATTATTTAGAGGAGGTATTTCTAATTAAATAAATGCAAGATTATTTAGAGATCAGCCATTTTCTTAGTGTGACTGAACGTTTGTAGAAAGGCACCCTTAAAAGCAACATTGAAAGTACCAATTTTGATACATTATAAGCAGCTTTTATTATGTGACAAACACATGCCAGTTTTCATTTGAATGTTCCATGTATACTACACAATTTATAACACATATGAAATAATTTCACGACAAATTAATGCCTGATGAAAAAACAATCTTTCTTGAGAGGCCTGCAATATGGATTAATGAGATGCCATTTAGGCTCTTGTGATTGGATAGTTTAAGTATGTGGAAAGAAAGCTTTCCGTGACATGCAAGTATCCTTCTCATTTTGCCATTCTTTAGCATAATTTGAAGAACAACAATGACTCAGTGAGGCACAGGATTCACCATTAACCCTTTGAGCGCTGAAACCGGATTTTGACGGCCTTTGCAAACAGTTTGGATCCAGATGAGATGCCACAGAACGTGGCGTCTCATCAGGATCCAAACTGTTTGCTATTCTGATAGTGGTCTTAAAAAAAAAATCGAAGAAAATGCTAATTTTAGAAATTCAGCAGACGACATTTTAGCAGACGACAAATTTCCCAGCATGCAAAGGCTTAGAATCAGTTGTATTGTCATGGCAGGTCTTGCAATATGTCTTGCAGTTTGATATCCAATAGCTCTGGTGTTGATCTTTAGAAGTCAGATGCTCTCTTTTATATCCTCGCATGTTTGCAAATGCGAATACTGTAATAAGATGCCTGCACATTTTGGCATTGCTAATTATGAAAAAAAAAAATTGGCTGTTAAATATTCTGGCAAAATGAAATGAAAATATATTCTCAGCAGAGAACTCATTGCTTTATGTGTACTGAATTTTTGGCATTTTCTGAAGATAATTATATTGAAAAATCTTTTTTTTAATCCTCAAGGAACTTTGTGAAGTGTTTGCCAGGGAAGTTGATTGCAAATCTTTGAAAAAGCGGTAAGCTACATTATAGGACTTACTGTTTAAAGGAGAAAGATGTATGTAACTCTTGGTTGTCAGAACAATCATTCATTTCTTAACCCTTTGCATGCTGGGAAATTTGTCGTCTGCTAAAATGTTGTCTGCTGAATTTCTAAAATTAGCATTTTCTTCGATTTTTTTCAAAGAATACTATCAGAATAGCAAACAGTTTGGATCCTGATGAGACGCCACGTTCTGTGGCGTCTCATCTGGATCCAAACTGTTTGCAAAAACCTTCAAAATCCGGTTCCAGCACTCAAAGGGTTAAACATATACTTTATTGTTTAGTCATTTAGTCTCAAAATATTTGTTATTGTTAAACAATATTGTAGTTATAATTTGTTTCTGTTACAGATAATTTTATATGNAATTTTGTAAACTGAGCAATAAATATGCTTTACCAGTTTGAATAAAACAGTAATGACTTGGTCATATTGTACTTGTAGCATATTTATAATCAATTAATGTTAATGTCCCAGAGATTTATTGTATACACTATACAGTATACAGCACACAATTGCGCAGCATTTTTAATGTTTAATGGGAATATCCAATGGACAAAATGACAATACTAATCTTTCATTTATAACAAAATTCTTTGTAAAGCCAAAATAAGAGTTAATTGTGTTTATAATGCATTTTGTAAAAAAGGCTAGAATTGCCAATAGGATATAACTAGAACCTAAACATACAATACAAAGGTTATGTTCATGTAATTAAGTTGGTTTTGGTGATTAGCTGGCGAGTTATAATTCTGGTACAAGTAAGCAATATATTGCAATATATTGCAATACGGGTTTTTGAACTGACAATATATTGCAATACGGTTTTTGGCGTATTGTTGCAGCACTACTTGTGTGTCTACATTAAACTGATAAGTCTTCTAAAGAAAATGCCTGAACTGGAACCATACTTTTTAAACCCTCTGTTACGAGGTTATGGGGGACTTTACTGGAATCACCATGAAGGTTTCTCCGTTAATTCCGTCCATCCCTCTATCTGTCCATAGATACAAACTTGTGCGAAGGCATTCAAATTTACTTTTCAACCTACAACATTCAAACTTGGAGGCATTCTTTCTTATGATATTACCGTAAGTTGGCTATCTGCAATTTTGATCATTACAGGTTAAAAATTAAACAAAAATATGCTTTCCTTGCAACTTAATTATATAACATCACGCTGCATATCACAACATGAGGCATGGGGGGATCCTTTGTCGCTATTGTGACAAATTATAACAACAAGATTTAAACACAATTTAAATGAAATATAAGTTGTGAAAAGATTTCTTCTCAATTTAAGCAATTTTAATGTTGTAACTCAAGTATATACAGACACAATATGTTAATACTGAAGTGTTTGGTCCAGACTCGGTTACTATTCAAGCTGAAAATGTTTCCAATTTATTGCAGTTTTGGAACATATGGCAGTTGATTGTGCTTTCATAAATAATTAAATACTTTTTACACATTTTACGGCATTTTTTATGGATATCAAAGGCAGATATTTGAATTGTTAAAGGCTTTTATTTGTCTTCCGGGAATCGCCATTTGTTGTAAATTCATTAATCTGATGAAAGGATTGCTAAGAAATTGTATTTGAACATTTAAAAATGAATACCTTTCATTTTTAATCCACATTCCATTGCCAAAACTATCGAACCTTCTCACTCACTTACTCACCCATACAATCAATAAATAGTTCAAACAATCACTCCATTAATCAATCAATCAATCAATTAATCAATCAATCAATCAATCAGTGAATCCATCAATCAATGAAATATATCAGTAGATAAGTCTAACTCAATCACTCTTTCACTTGAACTCAGTCAGTCTCTCTTTTACTCAATCACTCAATTCACTAGCCCAGTCTTCCATCACTTATTCACTCACATTTATACAGTAGCTGTATCATAGTCAATATTGTGTCAATATTGAGGGATCAGGAGGTCCCGGGTTTTCTCCCATCTCTGGGATCATTCTAAAGATCTTTTTAGCCCTTTGCATGCTGGGAAATTTGTCGTCTGCTAAAATGTTGTCTGCTAAATTTCTAAAATTAGCATTTTCTTTGATTTTTTTCAAAGAATACTATCAGAATAGCAAACAGTTTGGATCCTGATGAGACGCCACGTTCTGTCAGGCGTCTCATCTGGATCCAAACTGTTTGCAAAGACCTTCAAAATCCGGTTCCAGCGCTCAAAGGGTTAGACACCATTACTGGCTCTATCCTTGTAACAGATTGGAGACTCACAGCTGGGCTTTCAATGAAATCAAGCTACCGCTATAATAAATAGGTTGAAACTTAAACTAAAAAACTTAAGAACGTTTTATAAAATCAATGAAGCACTCTCTCACTCCATTACTTAATCACTCACCCACTCTCTCTCA
Source organism: Dreissena rostriformis (assembly GCA_007657795.1). NCBI lineage: Eukaryota > Metazoa > Mollusca > Bivalvia > Myida > Dreissenidae > Dreissena > Dreissena rostriformis. The sequence continues at coordinate 219,180 of VMBQ01000621.1, forward strand.
TCAATCTAAAACGATTAGACGTAATTCGCGGTTATTCTTTCTGTTTCATCTTTATTTTAATTTCTCGCTTATCTTCAATATCTAGTAGACATTTCTTCATTTGTTCACAGGTTTCTTTTGCAGTCATTATCTTAGGGGAAAATTAATGAAATATTGATGTCAACAACTGTAGTAATAATCACAGAATTTGATTTATGTCTAATTAGGAAGGAAATCCTTTATTGTTCATATACCGAAGAAAATAAATCTTGAGCTTAAACAGAGAAGCTTCATGGAAGCAACAGAAGCAATATTTTATGAAATCAATACTTAATAAAGCTCATTACTCCAGATACTGAATCTGTTGGTGCAGATGCTGCTAAATTACTATTTTTTTTTCCGCCCTAATGGCAGCTGACATGAAAGAAAGCAGTATTTCATTTTGTCGGATGAGCAGTTACTATAACGTTGTCCAAAATGGTTCTGAAGGCGGTATTGTGCTAACAATATAGCAATAATAGGATGTTGTGTTCTGTTTGTTCTTATATGAAGCGATGAAGGATGAAATTATATTGTGTTTATCAGTCATTAATTCTTCTTTCATGTTGTGTTGTTATGTTTAGATGGATTCATTTTTTATAAGGCATTTAAGTGAAATTGTTTGCTGTTAACATTCTCCAGAACGTGCATGATCGACTTTAGTCATAAACAATTAATGTCTGTACAATTCAGAATAATGCTTTTCATTGTTTTGCCTTTGAACTATTTAATAATAATTAACAAATGTGTTTAATCTATTCCTTTTTTTCGAAATTGCCAGAAACACTGAACACTTTAAATTAAAGGCATGAAGTATGTTAACGCCTACTGAAGACAGTCAGGTCAGACATTGTGTCTTGTTAATGGCATCATTAGTGGTTGGTGCATGACGTGGAACATTGGAAAGTAACAAAAACCTCTACTTGATTTGCATTGTTTTAATGGTTTCATGTTACTGTCTGGATAGTCTGAGCTTCCAGTCATTGTGCCATGTCCCCTCATTGTAGCAGTTATTTCCCAATCACTTTAAAAAAAAAAAAATATCAATCACCTGTTTAAAATATTTCCCTTTATGCAAATTATTGAACATATATGTGACAATTTTACAACAGACATACAGAAATATTGCACACAAATATGAATGTTTAGAACACACACATTTAAGAAAATTATACAATACAAATATCATTATTTTAACACAGGTATATGAAAATATTGCATATTCATTTAAAGTCAAATAGAAAAAGAACAAAAATGAGACGCAGCTCTCTCATACAATATAAAGAAGTGAAAGCCATAATATGTATATGGATGATATAATGTGCTTTTTATATTTATTATTGAAATACTAAAATAATATAGATCTACCTTATAATATGAAGAAAACAGATCTATCAGACATTTTAGCGAATAATGTTTCATGAATTGTGAAAAACTTGTTCACTGTCTTAACATGTTTTGTTATTCTTCAACGTTTAAATATCAATCTTATGAACGCTAATTCAACTCTCCTGTCTCCAGTCGAATCCCACATTTGAAGAATTTGTTTTCGATCAACTGGAATGTGTTTATGCACAAACATTAAAGCGTTGCAATTAAGCCGTTCCTCTTTCATATTAGAACATGTCCACGTTTTAAGCTTTCGCAATGCGCTAGACTCCGCTCACATGTACAAGAACCAACTTATATTGATGTTCGGGTAATAATTCTTATCACACTGACTGAATCCTTCCTGAAATGACAATGGTGTTTCAATGTGTTGATCAACATTACGCCATCTTATAACTTCGGTTTCAAATTGGGTTGCCATTGGTGGATCATTTGAAAATGTTTGCTTTATTTGGGTTTCAACACTGTCCGTGAAAAATTTCACGGACGATTATTTTCCATTTAGACCTTGAAAGCACCATAGGGATACACTGTACATTAAACATATTAAAGTACAAAACAGGTTACGAACATATATTTTAATCATTCAAATGCTTTGTTTCGAAGGAAATTCTTGTTGCTTGATGTATAGGTTTTGCACAGAGTATGTATTGATTGTGTAACAAACTACAAATATAATGTATAGGTTACTCAACGAAGTAACGAATCTGTACTTCGATGGCATGTGTATTGACACAATGTTTCGTAGTAAAACATAATTGTACCCGACGTCGTAGAGAAACGGACTACGCTTTGACCTCGTCAGCCCCCAGTGAGCTGGGTACGTTCCGATGTCCACCATGATTATAGCATCAAAGTGTACAGTGCGACGCTTTGTTTAATATACGGATTTTCCAAATCATTTTACTGAGCCATTTTTGCATCAATTGAAGTAATTAAATTGAAATAATTATCAGCCTAAACATGAACCACTTGTACTCAATGATAATATTTGTTTGTGAATATCATAGTGCCTTAAATTCATTACATTGCCTCAATTTCTTATATAGATTTTATTCTTTGACATAAATTTTCCTTTTCCTTATAATCTCAACATTGCTCAGCAAATTTTAGCCGAGGCAACTGCCTCGGTGTGCCTCAGCGTGGCTACCACGCTGAAGCGTTGATTGTGAGTGCTTTAAGCATCTTGCAATGAAACAAGTTCCACCAATTCATATACCTCAAATCACATTTCTAAAGACCATGGGCTTTTATCAACAGTCTTAATTAACAACAGTCATATCTGGTGTCAATTGTCCTTTGTTATGGTGCTTTCCATAGATCACAGTGAGAAAAGACAGGCCCCCCTGTTCAACAGATGACTTTCACAACTAAGTTACCCAGCTTGGTTTCAAGTTGGAATTGATTCCAACTGTACTGCATGACTTCCATGCCTGGTTCCCATCAGTTTTGTCATCGGGAACACAGTCTGTTTACCATCAAAATGTTGGTGTTTCCTAACAAAGGATGTTAAATTGACACATTTTGTCTCTCAAAATGTCACCAAGTTCGACAGAACTTGATGTTTTTTAGGAGCAAAGTTAAGTAACATATAAAAACAAAGTCAAGTGACATAAGACACCTAGATACAGTAAATTGACACGAAAAGTCTGCAAATGGCAAACACATTGGACGTTTAACATTTGTTATTGGTACAGAGGTTTTCTGTGTCAGCAAAGTTTCACCATTTGTTATAGTCATATGCCCAGCCAAATGTTTATGTAATGTTTATTAAATACTTAAACACGAAGAACCGAATTCAATCCACTAAAAGATATACTTATAAAAATTTTATATTATCTTAAAGTTCATGTTTTCCTCTTTTTTTTACCATTGGTGTCACATCAAGTTTTTAGAGTCATGACAGACCTTTGATGTAAAATTATGTTATACAATTTGAAAACATAAATATCTATGGAAATGGAATATGTTTTGTAAAAAACAGAACAAGCAACAGAAAAAATAAATAAAACAATGTTTATTACAAACACTAATCTGTTAAACAGGAAGCTGTTTTTTTTCTGATATTCCCTATAATGAATTAAGAGAGATGGTGTATGTCCCTAAAGTGAAAGGTTCTGGAACACAAAAGAACACTGTATGTCATAAATATGTATAATGAGTGTCTGCTTTTAACAGGACAGGTCTTAAATATAATAAGACAAGGGAAAATGGCCAGATTGAGACAACAGATAGCTCATGGTGGTTATTTGGCAAGTGTTATATAGGGAACCTGGGCATATCTGTTTGAAATCATACAAAGGTCCCCATGGTCAAGCACTCTGTGCTCTGTCATAGAGACTGTTAGTAGCCATTAGTGGTGGCAGTTGCCAAATTATCTGCCAAAATGTGCGGCCACCAGAGTGCAATAAATCAAAGTGCAGAAAGGACTCTTAGAGTCATGTTTATACACAATGGACAGTGGGATTTATAAATGATGGTACCAGAAAACTTTGTCCTGAAAAATGTTGAGCTACATTACTTATTTAAAATCCAGTCATTTGCATTGTGGTTTTTAAAGATTAACTTTCTGAAAGCTAAAAAAGCTATTCAAATCATTAAAAATATATATTTATTTTAACAAAAAAAATTACCTTAGAAATAACACACTAGTATTTGCTGGCATTGCGGCTGCCATTTTGAGCATAACAAACCACCCAAAAGATTTAAAGCTAGAAATTACAATAACAATGTCCAAGTGCAAAGGAAGGTTTGTTTTTTTGTATTGCTTACACATATACATTTAATATACCTTCAAATTGATTTTTATTGATTCCAACACCTATTATTTAAACTGTATTTAAAAAATTCTATGCATCATTATTAAGATTATTATTATTATTATTTAGATGAGGTATTTCTAATTAAATTAAGGCAAGATTATTTAGAGGAGGTATTTCTAATTAAATAAAGGCAAGATTATTTAGAGATCAGAGATTTTCTTAGTAACTGAACTTTTGTAGGAAGGCACCCTAGCAACATTGAACGTACCAATTTTGATACATTATAAGCAGCTTTTATTATGTTGCAAACACATGCCAGTTTTCATTTGAATGTTCCATGTATAATGCATAATTTAATATTTTTTTTCATATGAAATAATTTTACTACACATTATGCCTGATGAAATAAACATCTCTCTTGAGAGGCCTGCAATATTGATAAATGAGATGCCATTTAGGCTCTTGTGATTGGATAGTTTAAGTGTTTTGGAAAGAAAGCTTTCCGTGACATGCCAGTATCCTTCTCATTTTGCCATTCATTAGCATAAATTGAAGAACAACAATGACTCAGTGAGGCACAGGATTCACCATGAGAATCAGTTGTATTGTCAATTATGGCAGGTCTTGCAATATGTCTTGCAGTTTGATATCCAATACCTCTGGTGTTGAGCTTATTAAGTTGGATGCTCTTTTTAATATTCTTGAATGTTTTTCGAATTCGAATACTGTAATAAGATGCCTGCTCATGTTTGCATTGCTAATTTTGGTATTTTTCTAATCAAATTGGCTGTAAAATAGTCTGGCAAAATGAAATGAAAATGTATTCTCTGCAGAGAACCCATGGCTTTCTGTGTATTGAATTTCTGGCATTTACTAAAAANGATATCTCCAAGGTCAAGGTCACACTTTGAGTTCAAAGGTCAAAAATGGCCATAAATAAGCTTGTCTGGGCCATAACTATGTCATTCATTGTGAGATTTTAATATTACTCTCCACATTAATTTTGTTCACAGGCATTGGATGGCGTATCATGCCAAAGAATTCAAGATTTCAAGGGTCAAAATGGCCATAAATGATAATGGCATAATAATTGTTAAAAAATGCCATAAATAAGCTTCTCTTGTTTTGTGAGACAGCATGCAAAATATTCTGTGTCAATGCAGCATGTGGGGGTATACGTCACGTCAGTGACAAAGCTCTAGTTAAAACTGTATTTAAAAAATTCTAAGCATCATGCACTCATCCATTTTTGCTGAAATATTATCAAACTGACAGTAGGTAACTCTGTGTTCAGGACTTCCGGCTTGCGAATATTTATCCTTTATGTTGGTTGTCAGAAGAATAATTTTTGGAATTATCAATGTCTCAAACAGGCACAGGATGCACCTTAATGCCCAGTGATTTTTGTCAAGGTAGGTCTTGCAAAAATGCTGCAAACCATTTTGTTGCTTACATATTTACTGAGAGTAAAAGTTCATAGTCATGCCACTTCTTTTAACACATTCTGGTACAAAGATGGGATTGGATCTGGGTCAGCCTGATTTACATCACATGCTTGTAAAGATTTGTTCACGCTACTTAACATTGTTTTCTTAGAAGCCGCATTGAAATTGTGAATTGCATGCCAATAATTAAAACTTGAATGAATGTGTGCAGTTTTCGTACGATTGATTGGAAGTTAATGCAGCGTTTAATTGTGTGTCCATTTCACACACCCTGATCAGTATCATAGCCACATTGTTGTTGGTTTGTTGCGTTTCTTAGAACAGTTTGATATCCAATAGCTCTGCTGTTGAGCTGCTGTAGGCAGATGCTTTCTTTGATATCCTTGCATGTTTGAAAATGCATTATTCTGGCAAGATGTAATGAAATAAATTCTCTCCCGAAAAAAAAAAACTTTTGTCAAACTATTGAATTTCTTTCATTTAAAATGAGAAAGCATTTTTGAAATCCTTGAGGTACTTGATGAAGGGTTTTTCATGGAAAAAAAGCTTTTTCTCTAGAAAAGCATTTTGTGTTCCTAAGAAGTGCATTGATTGAAACACCATCAAGTGCTTGTTTAGAGCAAAACGGACTAATGTTTTATCGTCATTTTTTCTTGCTTCTACAAATGAGACTAAATTGATGATTTTAGCCTCATACGTTGAATACAGGGGTTGTACTCAGTCAACATACCCAATCTTGAAAATATGTTACGGTCGCTAAAAATTCAAACCCTTAGTGGGAAGTCCAAATAAATTATTACAGATATGTTCATCATATTTAAGATCTGCAAGAGTTCATCTTTATAATAATATATGGAATTATTCAATAATTTCTGCATATTTATGGCATTTTTCAATGATTTACCGCAGTCACTTTTCCCGATACTCGCCCACTTAAGTGCTAACTAGACTTTGTATCCTAAATGAACACAATTTCAACACAATTGAGGAACTATAAAGGTCTTTCTCATTAAATAAAGTCAAGATTATTTAGATGAGGTATTTCTAATTAAATTAAGGCAAGATTATTTAGAGGAGGTATTTCTAATTAAATAAAGGCAAGATTATTTAGAGATCAGCCATTTTCTTAGTTACTGAACTTTTGTAGGAAGGCACCATATTAACATTGCAAGTACCAATTTTGATACATTATAAGCAGCTTTTATTATGTTGCAAAAACATGCCAGTTTTCATTTGAATGTTCCATGTATACTGCATAATTTAATATTTTTTTTTCATATGAAATAATTTCACGACACATTATGCCTGATGAAATAAACATCTCTCTTGAGAGGCCTGCAATATTGATAAATGAGATGCCATTTAGGCTCTTGTGATTGGATAGTTTAAGTGTTTTGGAAAGAAAGCTATCCGTGACATGCCAGTATCCTTCTCATTTTGCCATTCATTAGCATAAATTGAAGAACAACAATGACTCAGTTAGGCACAGGATTCACCATGAGAATCAGTTGTATTGTCAATTATGGCAGGTCTTGCAATATGTCTTGCAGTTTGATATCCAATACCTCTGGTGTTGAGCTTATTAAGTTGGATGCTCTCTTTAATATTCTTGAATGTTTTTCGAATTCGAATACTGTAATAAGATGCCTGCTCATGTTTGCATTGCTAATTTTGGTATTTTTCTAATCAAATTGGCTGTAAAATAGTCTGGCAAAATGAAATGAAAATGTATTCTCTGCAGAGAACCCATGGCTTTCTGTGTATTGAATTTCTGGCATTTACTAAAAATAATTATATTGAAAAATCTTTTTTTTTTAAATCCTCAAGGAACTTTGTGAAAGGAAGTTGATTTTAAATCTTTGAAAAAGCGGTAAGCTACATAGATCTTATTGTATGATAGAGCATATGTATATGTCACTCTTGGGTGTCAGAACAAGATATATGTCACTCTTGGGTGTCAGAACAATAATTCATTCTTGACATGTATTCCTTTATTATCTTGTGTGTCTACATATCATTCAAAGTCTTCTAAAGAAAATTTCTGACCTGGAACCAACTTAATTATATAACATCATACTGCATATCACAACATGAGGCAGGAGGACTCTTCGTCGCTATTGTGACAAATTCTACAAACAAGATTTAAACACAATTTACAATGAAATATAACAATTGTGAAAAGATTGCTTCTCAATTTAAGCAATTTAAATGTTGTAACTAGGTCAAGTTCATAACAGAAACAATATATAAATACTAGAACTCTTGAGCGTTTCAATAAGCCTTAGGCTTTCGATGTAATCCAACATAAATACATAGGTTTAAACGAATTACTTAAATATTAAGATTACAAATTACAGTGCCTACATGTAAGTTAATGTAAATGCACATTCTTAGGCATAAGAAAAATACTTTGTACTTTTCCATACAGCTGTACGTAATACAATGTATTCATCATTTCAAAGAAGAATGGACTTTACGAATGCATAACTAGTTAGAGGGACATCAGATTTATATAACATTTACAAACATTTAAGTGGTATTTTCTTTCTTTATTTTCAGAAGTCGAGGACAGCAGAAATGTCGTAATTGGTGAGAATGGAGTCAGAATAGTAACTTTAAAGGACAAAGATATTGGAACGAGGGAAGAACTTTCTCCTCAGTTTCACAAATACATCATTGCAAACAATGACAAAGATTCAGATAGAAGTCCCCTTACAGAAAGTCATGAACACAATGCAAATACTAATGCAGACATTGATGTACTAACGGGTAAAAGTGAGTTAAACAGTGATAAAATTGAATCAAGAAAGGGACATCAATATACCGTATTATACACTGCGGATAACAAGTCACAAAATGTGGTTTTGGCGAAAAAGAGTGAAACATTGACTGATGACCTTATCAAAATCGTTTCGTACGACGAAAAGCAAGACGCACCGTCACTGGAAAGGGAAGACCTTGTCAGTTCAGAAACGAGACAACGAAATGATCTGCAGAGCCTTGTGCCGCATTTGCTTCCAAAAAACTTTGTTAGAACTCGGCAGAATTCCGTCGAGGAAAAGTGTGACCAGTTTTCCTGTCTGAACAACGGAAAGTGCGTTGACGATGGGACGGTGTATCCTAGGAAGATGCGGTGTGACTGCCCCTTGGGATACATGGGACCTCGCTGTGATACAGGTGAACATTGTCTGTTTATGATTATATTAAATGATTATAATGTGTGTTTTTTCCCTTAAAATCATTAAGCTCTTATATTAAGCCTGTTGTGTGTAGCTTGATTGCATCAAAGACCACAAAGTCATTGCAACTTATGGGTTCTCAGATAATGGAGCCTCAGGCTTGAGTAGATCTTATGCACTGTGAAATACACACTAATAATTCCTTAGACTTAGTATATACACTCTACAAGCCAAGTTTGAATCTTGGTCACTTGTGTCTAAGAACAAGGTCACCAGGTCAAATCTATATCTAAAAAAAATCTGACCATGCGAGGAGCAACATTTATGACTCTTAAATCTGGATGAAACTTGGTCAGAATGTTTATCTTGACAATATGTAGGACAAGTTTGAATCTGGGTCAAATGTGTCTCAAAACTAGGTCACTAGGTCAAATATTAAACAAAACTTTTTAACATTCTGGGACCACATTTATGACTCAGTCTTGATGGAATCTGGTCAGAATGTTTATCTTGAGAATATGAAGGCCATGTTTGAATCTGAGCCAACTTCGGTAAAAAACAACAACAATTGATGTCCTTAAACTCAGGTAAGAGATTAAGGGCCATACTGGTAACTTGCTTGTATTTGAGAAATAGCTATATAAGCTATATCATTGGCNGTTAGTAATATGTGGATTAGTTTTTAGAAGCAATTCAAGAATGTCTTGCTTAAGGGAGTAATAAGTCGGTTCCTAATAGGATGATTTAATGTCTTGATTGTTGACTTGAGATCGTTTATGCAAACAGTGATTGAAGATTTAATTAGAAATTATCATGGCGCTCAGTTAAGCTGAAATTGTTATGCCATTGTTGTTTTTTAGCAGCAAATTTTATCTATTTTTGGAAAGAAATTGCCTTAAATGGACAAATTTTCCAATTTAAAATGGTTCATTTAGACACCAGGACTAGTGTCATTTTAAGGTTGCTTCACATACTTTTTTGGCTTCTTAAGTAATAGTCATTAGTCAGGTAGTATGATATTACTGTTTGCTTTTTAGTGGTATGAAATATGTCATGCAAATGAAACACTTAAAACATGTGCTGCCGATGAGAGCCTTTTATTTGTTACCAGAGCTAAATAAAGTACTCCTTTATCAGTTAAACGTTCAAGTCACTGACTCACTCAATACACAATGAATTAAACAAGTTGAATTCTGTGATTCAAAAACATATTTTCATCTATCCATTTCAGTTGTAAATGCCCGATATCCAAAATTTGTGGGCAACAGCTACCTGGCATTACCAGTCTTGGCCAACAGTTTTCGCGAAATCGATCTTGCTCTTGAGTTTAAACCAGAGAAAGACAACGGCCTACTGTTCTTCAGCGGTGAATTTGAAGACGCTCACACAGATTTCTTGTCTGTTGCCATCATTGACGGATTTGTTGAACTCAGGTAGTGTATGATTGGAGTTGTAGTATGAGCTCTATGTATTGTATTTCGATTGAACAAAGACGCTAACACCTCGACTAAGTTTTTCATTGAGATTTATCATGCTGTTTAACCTTAAACACAAACGCTTTCCAAAGCCCACAAAATACTCTAACCAACAAGATGCATACGTGACCCTTAACAGGCCTCGCCTGCGATAACAATAAATTGTGAATCCTCTACCCCTACTTGTCTAGCGTGTACTTTCTAAACTTATTTAATGCAAAAAGTGACTGCTTGAATACCTATGAAACAATAGACGGTAGTATGTCAGAACAGGAAAAGTTCAGCTAATTAACCAAGGATTGTAATTAATGACTGACATTTAGGCTTATCGGATTGACAGAAAATCGGGAAGTCGTCTGGGTAAATTAATTAATAACTTATAGTAAGGCCACACCATCAAATTGTTGTTTTTGTAAACTTAAACCATAACATTTGGTTATTATGTTACAAATACAAAAGAAAGCTATGACCTGTAAGAACACTAATGAAACAATCACACTCACTTGTCTTTGCATTGCCTCTATAGATACGACTGTGGGACTGGGATGGGCACAGTGAGGTCATCAGCTCCGGTTGCCATGGATCAATGGAACACGTTGAGAATCAACCGGACGGAGAATCAGGCCTCACTCTGGTTGAATCATCAACGGACAGTACATGGGGAGTCACAGGTATCGATATGGCTGAGGGTCTAATGATTGGTGCTTAGATAACTATTTATAAACAAAATTCAACTGTAAAATAAGATATTTAAATGTTCTTAAAAGTTCTTAAATAATGAATCTTAGTTTGCTGTTTGCAACATATGTTTATCATTATGCCCCCACAAAGTGGGAGTCATTAAGCATTGCAGTGTGTCAGTACATATGTAGCATTCTTGCGTGTGCCCATCTGATCGTGTCAAGAATGTAACTTCATCGTGTATCAAGGCAAATAAAGTTTCAATGTGTAGAGATTTGCTTTTACATGCAATATCTGTGTTCCTATAGTTCAAAGCTCAAGGTCACAAAGGTAAAATATTTGCATTATACAAATTGTTACAGTTACATTATTATTTATCAAGAATGTTTAAATAACATTCCACAATGATCACCATGTGCAGAATGATGGCATGTTATGTGAAAACATGTTAACAAAGTTCAAAGGTCAAGGTCACTCAAGTACATGCAGCCAATTGTAATAACTTGCTACAAATGATCAGTGTGTGGAGGCAATGTGTGGTACACAATATATGTGTCGATAGCTCAAAAGTGAAAATCAAACCTACAGGTCACGTATATATCTGCATCATTTATTAGGCAATTTGAAAATATATTACAAATTGTAATTTACAATTAATGATCAGAATGAGGAGACCACATATTGCACGCAACACCTGTGTCATGAGCTCAAAGGTCAAGGCCACACTTAGATGTCTAAGGTCTAATAGAGGCATAATATAACTGTCTTTGTGAAAACATATGTTGTTGGCACATCCAAAACTTAAGTATCAAGACATATTGCTGGATTCTTAATCAGGGATCTTACACTCGATTGACCTTGCGGCTTAACCTCTACATTGGAGGCTACGACAGTTTTGATTGGATCAAGAACAGAGTTGGCATGGGGACAGGGCTAACTGGCTGCATTGAGAAGGTCATTGTCAACGGATACATGTATGACCTTCGAAAATCTGACCTTGTGGGGGATGCACAGTTTGGTGTCAATGTTGGTAAGGCAAAGTGAATATTTATTTATGATCACTGTACAAACAAGTTGCGAAAACATGAATCAACAAAAAAAAAAGACAAGTAAGGGAATATGAGATTTTTCCATCAGTTTTTATTGTTATGTTATGTTAGTTTATAGAAATAGTACATATACATATATAGTGAAATAGAGGGAAAAATGACAGATATAGAATAAAATGCTTATTNGAAAATATATTACAAATTGTAATTTACAATCAATAATCAGAATGAGGAGACCACATATTGCACGCAACACCTGTGTCACTAGCTCAAAGGTCAAGGCCACACTTAGATGTCTAAGGTCTAATAGAGGCATAATATAACTGTCTGTGTGAAAACATATGTTGTTGGCACATCCAAAACTTAAGTATCAAGACATATTGCTGGATTCTTAATCAGGGATCTTACACTCGATTGACCTTGCGGCTTAACCTCTACATTGGAGGCTACGACAGTTTTGATTGGATCAAGAACAGAGTTGGCATGGGGACAGGGCTAACTGGCTGCATTGAGAAGGTCATTGTCAACGGATACATGTATGACCTTCGAAAATCTGACCTTGTGGGGGATGCACAGTTTGGTGTCAATGTTGGTAAGGCAAAGTGAATATTTATTTATGATCACTGTACAAACAAGTTGCGAAAACATGAATCAACAAAAAAAAAAGACAAGTAAGGGAATATGAGATTTTTCCATCAGTTTTTATTGTTATGTTATGTTAGTTTATAGAAATAGTACATATACATATATAGTGAAATAGAGGGAAATATGACAGATATAGAATAAAATGCTTCTTTCATTTATTGATCTCAATTTAATGCTGTGAATGAATTAACAGTGACTGATAACTTGGCTGGGCTGAAATCTATGAAATTATGTAATTATTTTGACTTCATGATGTGATAAGGAGAACTTAATTTTTAATAAGCAGCAAAGTAAAGAAAAAAGTATTTGAGCCTTAAAAAGGGACGACACTTTCACTTTTATGGAATTTTCGTTTAAAGGAAGTCCCTTTTAAACAAAAATCCAGTCTAGGCAGAAATGTCATCCGCGATTAGCTTTTGCAGTCTGCACCAGCTAATTTGGGCTACCACTTTGCGCCCATGCATTAAGCACCATTTTCCCAGAGCGCATCTCATTTGCTTTTACTGTGATAGAGCGTAATATCATCACTGGAAAAGGAGAATATTTTTATGTGTTCATTCGCACAATTAAGTGCTCATAAAAATAATAAAAATATCCCTTGCCATTATCATAACTGAAACACATTTCCACCATAACATATATATAATATGCTATCAATATTGTATGAATGGAAATTCTAAAACAAACTTAAATCTGTTTATTTTCTGTTTTTCTGTTACATATTATGATATAGAATTTTATTGGTGAAAGAATATTTGATATCAATGAAACATATCAGATTACTTTGCTTAGCAAATGTAAGTTGCTGAAGAATTCTCACAAACATGTGTTTCCAAACATCCATGCAAAAAATGCAACCAAACTTCAATTAAGATACAACAATGCACAAATGATTACTTTTTTCACACCTTTCTGAAAAACAAAACAATGTTTGACTCATTCATGACGTCATAAAACACAAAGTTTGAAGCTTCTCACTAGTAATTGTATTATAACCCTGGTAACAAAGATTGGGAGGGTGTTTATTGGAGTGGATTTGTCGGTTGATTTGTCCACAGTTTATCTGCATATAACGTTATAAGATTATGTATTGTGCAGATGTGCAACAAACCATTTTCATGCCCAGTTATCCACACTTTACTGAGTTATGTTCCAATTTTTTAGCAGAGCATAACATATTGTAAGTATGTGGAGTGAACTTCTTCTACATTTCTCAAGCTATTGAATTGAAACTTGACATATGTCATCACATTGATGTATAGAATGATGTGCAATTCACTTCATTCCCAGAGATACACATGTTTTGATGTGCATGACACAATTTTTACATGCAGTGATCCTCAATTATGTTCCCTTGAGCTTAGTCATGGTAATGGTCTGTGATAAAGCGGTGTGGGTTTTTTAACCAGGTTTTCCGAAGGAAAAAACTGGTTATTAGATTGGCGAATGCGGGCGGGCTGGCGGGCTGGCTGGCTGGCGGGCGGGCGGAACAAGCTTGTCCGGGCCATAACTATGTCGTTCATTGTCAGATTTTAAAATCATTTGGCACATTTGTTCACCATCATTGGACGGTGTGTCGCGCGAAAGAATTACGTCGATATCTCCAAGGTCAAGGTCACACTTTGAGTTCAAAGGTCAAAAATGGCCATAAATGAGCTTGTCCGGGCCATAACTATGTCGTTCATTGTGAGATTTTAAAATCATTTGGCACATTTTTTCACCATCATTGGACGGTGTGTTGCGCGAAAGAATTACGTCAATATCTCCAAGGTCAAGGTCACACTTTGAGAAAATATATTGAATTTTATTGAATTTGACACAAGGGGGGTAACTAGAGGCAATCAGTAACAATGCACATTTTGATTTGTCTCCCTTTATCATACTTTTTTTTTTCAAATTGAAAACCTGGTTTTGTGACAATTTTGTCCCTTGTTTTTTTTATTATTATGTTTGTGACATAGCTCAAGTTTTTATTATACTAAAGCATATAATAAAAAGAAAATGTGTTTTATTTTGTGAATGATCATATATTTATTATGGGTCACACATTCATGGTTTATATGATACACTGAAAGCGACAAATATATACATTTCAGGGGATTGCAGTGAGGGTCTGTGTGCCAGGGTGGCGTGTGATCATGGTGGGACATGTCAGGTCACTTCTGCTGATTCCCACGTGTGCTTATGTCCCTTGGGGACAGGGGGAGACAACTGTCAGCATGGTGAGTTACCTCTACTGAAGGCTACATGATGTCACACAGTGATGCAGTGTAAACTGTTTTTATACCCCCGGTAGGGTGGCATATAGCAGTTGAACTGTCTGTCAGTCTGTCTGTGCGTCCGTCCGAAAACTTTAACATTGGCCATTACTTTCGCAATATTGCAGATAGCAGCTTGATATTTGGCATGCATGTGTATCTCATGGAGCTGCACATTTTGAGTGCTGAAAGGTCAAGGTCATTCTTCAAGGTCAAAAGTGAAAAAATACAATCCAAGGGAAGTAATAAGTTTTAAAAGGGAGATAATTTCTAAACCTGCCAAATGATATATTGAAATTTTATTTCAAAGCGGCTTAATAGGGGGCATTGTGTTTCTGACAAACACATCTCTTGTTAAATCTGAACTAAACAGAGTGCTTAGTTTCAGATCATTTTCAAAGGAATATTTAAGTAACCTCAAGTCATCGTAAACAAAATCATGCATCAGTTGGAAAACGAAATAAATATAAATATATAATAAATATATAGTTATAAATTGAGTTAATTAAGTATATGTTTGAATTTATCAAAAGGATTTTAATGACAGTTCAATTTAAAGTTGACAACAGAGAAATAATTATACACCATATGTTAATTCGTTACATTTTTTTAGTACATGTACATTAAAGATTTTTCTTTGTATGGCATATATTGTATTTGATA
Source organism: Dreissena rostriformis (assembly GCA_007657795.1). NCBI lineage: Eukaryota > Metazoa > Mollusca > Bivalvia > Myida > Dreissenidae > Dreissena > Dreissena rostriformis. The sequence goes on from VMBQ01000621.1 coordinate 234,744, forward strand.
TACACTCTGAGTCCTGATTTCACCTTGTTACAGTTCTAGATGTGCATATCCCAGAATTTCAAGGCTACTCCTATCTGGAACTGAGAGGCTTGGGGAGAACGTCCCTCTTGTTCCTTGACATTGAAATCATCTTCAAAGCAGAAAGCCCCAATGGTCTTATACTTTACAATGGATACACAATGGACAGGAGTGGGGACTTTATTTCCTTGGCACTTGATAATGGATTCCTTGAATATCGGTTTGACCTTGGCACTGGACCTGCAATTATAAGGTACAGCAATGTTAAGCCTTTCCCACTCAGAAGCAAAGGGAAAATGGCTATATTCAACCAGCATAAAACCAGAACAGCCTGCGAGTAACTCCCAGTCTGTTCTGGTTTTATGCTGTTTGCTGCTCATCAGTACCTTACGGTTGAAAATGAAGCCTTAAAAAATGTTAATCTGGTAAGAAAGGTCTTTAGTTTAATTTGATTTTCGAAAGCACTATAAATGTGTCGAGAGTTTCTGAATGATAAAGGGTTACCTCTTTAAAATCAACTAGGTTTTAAAGCTGTCTTTGAGAACATTTATTTTGGAAGGCTGTATGATACGAATATGTGACACAATTGTTATGAGTTAATGTAATTAATTGAAAAGGCGTTTTTAAATGTATTTAAATATGTTGGGTTTGAATTTAAAATTAAAACAACCCTTTAATATGTTATAATGACAGGTTATCTTCATGCATGTATCATTACGGTCTTATCATGTTACTTTAATATCACGTTTAAACAATGGTGGATGTTTACCATTTGTACTTGATAATTGAACCACGTACACATCATATTTATTCCAAGTTACAGCAACCAATACAGTTGAACCACTTTAATGTCATATTTATTCAAAAATGCGGCAACAAATACAATTTCATGACTTTAACAGCATATTCATTCCAAAGAGCAGCAACTAATATAATTGAACCTCTTAAATATCATCTGTTCTCCAGATCTCATAAACCAATTAAGCTGAACCACTGGCATACCTTGAGAATCTCTCGGACAGGCATGGAAGGAGTCATGGAGGTGAATGATGATGAACGAGTGATAGGTCTCTCCCAGGGGGCCTTCACACAACTCACAGTCACACAGAACATGTTCGTAGGCGGTCATCGGAACTTTGACGAGACATCAAAACACGCCAATGTCACAAAGTCATTTACGGGGTGTATTCAGAAGGTAACACTGGAAAGAGTTTTGTATTTTAATGGCTTAAATAAGTATTTGACATGAGGTGGCTTTTATATTTTAAGAGCTTGAACACTTGTCAGAAATAACCTGGTACTGTTAGCCATTTCACAATTATGTGCTAGTTATCCCGTTCCTGCTTAGACGCAAAGTTTAAATGGTTTTATGCAACCAGAATTAAAACAGAACAGCCTGCAAGTAACTCGCAGTCTGTTCAGGTTGTATGCTGTTTGCTGCTTATCAGTATCTTATGGTTGGATATGAAGCTTAAATCTATTAAGAAAGGTTTTTCATTTAATTTGATTTTCTAATGGACTACAAACGTATCAAAATGCCTATCTAAGTGGTAAAAAGTAATATAACATGAATCAAAAACTTTCTGTCTGGGTATATCTTACAGCTCATCATCAACAAGAAACATATTCATCTGCTCAACGACGCCATATCAGGAGTGAACGTGGAGAACTGCGGGCATCCGTGTGTTGGGGACCCGTGTTTGCATGGTGGTCAGTGCACGCCACATGTGAATGTCTACACATGCCACTGTAATCTTGGTTACATGGGAAATATCTGCCATAAAAGTGAGTGGTGTTGTTACCAGGTTAAAGGGGGGGGGAATCTCCCTTAAAAGTTAACATCTCTGTTAATGGTTTAATGAGAAAACAACCATGGAAGGGAGTGACTTTGTTAATGGGTTACATGGGGAATATCTGCCATAAAAGTGAGTGGTATTTGTTACTTGATGACATTGAGAAAACCTGCCATACAAGTGATAGTATTGTTACAAGGTTAAAGGGGGGAAATCTCCCATATTTTTTTGTTTTGTTTGTGGGTAAACAAGAAAACAACCATGAAAGGGAGTGACTTTGTTAATAGGTTACATTTGTAACCCAGCCATAAACAAGATTGACTTTGTTGTTTGGTTAAATGGGTACACTTTCCATAAAAGCTGATTTATGAGTAGGTTACATGAGAAAACCTTCCATGAAATTGAGTGGCCTTGTTGATTGGCTAGATGGGGAAAATCTGCTTTAAATGTGATATGCATTTTAAAGAGGTACATGGGAAACATGTGTCATAAAAATGAGTGGCTTTGTTAATGGGTTATATGGGGAAAATATGCCATACAAGTGAGTGCTTTTGTTAAAGGGTAATATTGGGGAAACATGCCATAAAAGTGAGTGGCTTTGTTAATCTGTTAGATGGGGGGAAAACATGCCATAAAAGTGAGTGGCTTTGGTAATGGGTTACATGGGAAAACATGCCATAAACGTGAGTGGCTTTGGTAATGGGCTTCATGGGGAAAACATGTCATAAAAGTGAGGTGCTTTGGTAGTTGTATACATGGGGAAAACATGCCATAAAAGAAGTCGCTTTGTAAATGGGTTAGATGGGGAAACCGTGCCATAAAAGTGAGTGGCTTTTGTAATGGGCTACATGGGGAAACATGCCATAAAAGTGAGTGGCTTTGGTAATGGGTTACATGGGGAAACATGCCATAAAAGTGAGTGGCTTTGGTAATGGGCTACATTGGGAAAACATGCCATAAAAGTGAGTGGCTTTGGTAATGGATTAGTGGATGGGGAAAACGAGCCATAAAAGTGAGTGGCTTTGTCAATGAGTTACATGGGGAAAACATGCCATAACAGTTAGTGCCTTTGGTAATATGTTAGATAGAGAAAACATGCCATAATAGTGAGTGCCTTTGGTAAGGGGGTTACATGGGAAAAACATGCCATGAAAGTGAGTGGCTTTGGTAATGGGTTACATGGGGAAAATGTGCCATAAAAGTGAGTGGCTTTGGTAATGGATTACATGGTGAAAACATGCCATTAAAGTGAGTGTCTTTGTTTATGGGTTACATGTGAAAACATGCCATAAAAGAAGTGGCTTTGTTAATGGGTTAGATGACAAAAACCATGCCATAAACAATCGCTTTGTCAATGGGTTACATGGGGAAAACATGCCATAAAAGTGAGTTTCTTTGGTAATGGGTACATGGGGAAACATGCCATGAAAGTGAGTGGCTTTTATTAATGGGTTAGATGGGGGAAAACATGCCATAAAAGTGAGTGGCTTTGGTAATGGGTTTCATGAGAAAAACATTCCATAAAAGTAAGTAAATTTGTTTATGGGCTACGGGGTAAACATGTCATAAAATTGAGTGGATTTTATTGCTTGGTTACCTGGGACAAACGTGCCATACAAGTAAGTGGCTTTGGTTATGGGTTACATGGGGAAAACATGCCATAAAAGTAGTGTCTTTGTAAATGGGTTACATGGGGAAAACATGCCATAAAAGTGGTGGCTTTGTTAATGGATTACATTGGGAATACATGCCAAAAAGAAGTGGCTTCATTAATGGGTGACATGGAGCAAACATGCCATAAAAATGAGTGCATTTGGTAATGGGTTAGATGGTGAAAACATGCCATAAAAGTTAGTGCCTTTGGTAATGGCTTACATGGGGAAAACATGCCATACAAATGAGTGGTTTTGTCAATGGGTAACATGGGTAAAACGTGCCATAAAATTTAGTGACTTTGGTTATGGATTACATGGTAAAAACATGACATAAAAGTGAGTGTCTTTGTTTATGGGTAACGGGAAAAAAATGCCATAAAAGAAGTGGCTTTGTTAATGGGTTAGATGGGAAAAAACATGTCATAAATGTGAATCCCTTTGTCAATGGGTTACACGGGGAAAACATGCCATAAATGTGAGTGCCTTTGGTTGTGGGTTACATGGGGAAACATGCCATGAAAGTGAGTGGCTTTCATTAATGGGATAGATGGGGAAAACTTGCCATAAAAGTGAGTGGCTTTTGTAATGGGTTTCATAAGGAAAACATGCCATAAAAGTAAGTGGCTTTGTTTATGGGTTATGGGGAAAACATGCCATAAAATTGAGTTGCTTTGTTGCTTGGTTACCTGGGACAAAGGTGCCATACAAGTAAGTGGCTTTGTTAATGGGTTACATGGGGAAAACATGCCATAAAAGTAGTGTCTTTGTTAATGGGTTACATGGAGAAAACATGCCATAAAAGTAGTGTATTTATTAATTGGTTACATGGGGAATACATGCCATAAAAGAAGTGGCTTCGTTAATGGGTTACATAGGGAAAACATGCCATTAAAGAAGTGGCTTTGTGTATGGGTTACAACGGGAAAACATGCCATAAAAGTTGTGTCTTTGTTAATGGGTTAGATAGGGAAAACAAGAAATAAAAGTAAGCAGCTTTGTAAATGGGTATAATGAAGGCAAATCTGCCATAAAGGTGAGTGTCTTTATATAAGGCTATGTGGGGAATAATTTTCATAAAAGTCAAAATATGACTTGATTACTTGTTATCTTTCTAACAAACCATGGGATTCAACTTCACCTTAAGGAATGAATGCCTTAATATGAGATGTTAATTGCTGAATTAAGATTGTTAAAATATCTTTCAAAATTTGATTGATTGATATTTTAAATGTGCATTAGCACTGTGAATGAACACAAACTGGCACGTGACCCCAAAAGTCAACGTCAGTAGGCGTTTTACGAAGGATAACAGCCAAACCAGGTAGGTTTTTTGTCAATATCTTTGCTGATCGTCCTCTGGCTTTCATACGACCTAGTGCGGGTAATAAGGCATGCATAAAGCTTGCGATCGGTATATCACGCTTTGTGTGTGTTGCTTTTGTTCTCGAGAACACTTTGACACAAATTTTCATTGTAGAAGCAAACGTCAGTAGTAAAACATAAAGACTTGGTGTTTACACAAATAAATGATAACAGAACTATCTATGCGTTACAGGACGAACAAATATTACATATTTCTTCGCGTAAACAAACAAAAATATGTATCAGATAATAAATATACGTTTAAAGACTAGAAACAAATATGGCAAACGTCAGTAGTACATTTAAGAATGGCAAACGTCAGTAGCCAAAAAATGCAAACGGCAGTAGCCGAATATATGCAGGCGTTTCATTCAATGCAAAACACGGAAACAATGTAATTTATACTAATTTAGAGTTAGATATTACAAATTAAGATTGATGTCACAATGCACGACATATATAACTTCAGCAACAACACAAATTAACAAATGGAAATATATTAATATGTATCCTTATTTATTTGTGCCTTATACTATTTTAACTGTTCCTGGTTATCGTCTTCTGTGTCTTGTTAAATCAGTTTTCGTGGCAAATTCTGCAGAACAGGTTGGATGAACATGTTGTCTCGTTTCCCCATGAACACTGCACCTTAAAAATAAGTTCACAAATGAAGACACTATTACATACATTATAATTTGAAAGGAGCATGTATATTTGTATTCGCCAAAAGGTACGCATTTCCGACTGCATTTGAATCTTGTGAATTCCAAGTCACAAATAGCATAACATTTGTTTTTCTTTAAATGCTTTATACTGTTCTATATTTTTTTGGCATTAACACATTTCTCAATAGATAAAAACAAATCGATAACATGTTTAAAGAATTGACATCTTGCCAGCTGTCAATTAAATTCTTATTTAACTATCGATCGAACAATCAGCGATCGATTAATCGGGTGCGCCCGTTGCTATCGACCTGTCTGCCATTTTCCACACAAGCCGACTGTCTAGATGCACATGTATTCAACGAGTTTTGTTTATTTCCTTTGAAAAAAAAGTTAATGAAGTATTGTTAAACTGTGTCAAGAGGGTTTATGTTAGTCGGACGGTCGGTATCCAGAACAATTATTTCGAGGCATTTCACTTTAAATTATACAATTTTTGAAGCCGAAAAGGGACTTTGACAAGCGCGAGTGGAAGCTTTAATGTGTAGAATTAAAGAAATCCCTGTTATAGAACGTCAATTAATTTCAGAAAAGTACCCAACTTATTTTTTGTGTAGCACTTTCCATTGTACAAATTGATAAATATAGATATATGCAATGCTATATATGAATTATATACAATTTATATGTACAGACATGAGGGATTTCGCGACCTGCTCTCCGTAACTTATCGAAATCACCTTTATAAATCGCTAGTTTGTGTCAAAAACAAGTGAAAACAATGTTGTGTTAATTATTTAATAAATTACATTGATAAATGCCATCGTAGAAGGGTTATTTATTACTAATACCACCATTACACGTGGTAACTTGGGGGATGTCGGTACGCGCGCGAGTATTTGCTATTGGAAGCTTCAATATGTCCTTGTAGTATTATCGAAATACCCTTTAAAAACCTTAATTTAGTTACGAAAATGATAAAACTGATTTGCTGTTTTGCACTTTTAAGTATCATGACACACACGCGTGTCGCGCTCGCACCATATCACTTACCATATTCGTTCATAAACGTTCAATTACAAAGGAACTTTTTCACTTTTCGTACGTATTTATTTAAACAGCACAGTTGCAGTTCTTATGTGTGCGTGGTAATAAATACTATCAAGCTTCTAAATCTAACTGTTTTTAACGGAAATATAATACTTGTTAAAGTAAATGTCATTATATTAGTAAACATAATTATGGGTGTGTCTAAAAGGTAGAAGGACCGCCTGCATATATTCGTCTACTGCCGTTTGCATTTTTTGGCTACTGACGTTTGCCATTCTTAAATGTACTACTGGCATTTGCCATATTAGTTTCTACTCTTTAAACGTATATGTATTACCCGATACATATTTTCGTTTGTTAATGCGAAACGCGTGATATACCGATTGCAAGCTTTATGCATGCCTTATTGCCCGCACTAGGTCGTATGAAAGCCAGAGGACGATCAGCAAAGATATTGACAAAAAACCTACCTGGTGCGGCTGTTATCCTTCGTAAAACGCCTACTGACGTTGACTTTTGGGGTTACGTGACAGTTTTTGTTCATTCACAGTGATTAGAATAAGGAAAAGTTCTGAAAAATGAACTGATATGTTTTCAGAGCTCAACTTGGAAGATGCTATTCCAATGTTTTCATCAGATAGCTTCTTAAAGTATACAAATGAGGACATAACAAAAAGGTAGGTTGCAATAAAATTAAATTGAAATTCAGTCAAACAACATATGTTCAAAACTGACTGCTTCAAATTTTAATTCTGTTTGTATAACAAAACAAAATATAATTCTTAACATCGTTGATGAAATCTTTTACAACGTGATGAAATCTTTTACAACACTCACAGTAAAGTACTCTCTGCAGGACTAGGTTCATACAACTTTGTAGATATTTTGTTATGTGTAATGATTGGGCAATAATTGACCATATATATAAGCCCAATTTTAGTGGCTTTAAGTTAGTCATTGATTCAGATTGGATCCTTGGTCTACAGGAAACACACTGGTGCCAGAACTCAGGGTTGCAGTTTTGATTTCTTGCTAAACCCTTATCTACTAACCCGTCTGTCGCATGAGACATATGCCCAGATGCAGTAAAATAGATATTTCACACTGGACAATAAAACCGGTCATCTCTGGAACAGGATGTCTCCTGTATCTTGCACTATCCACCCTGACCCAACCTACAAGTCCTCTGGGGAGAATGGCCATATGCGAAATGATTGCTTCTATTGATACAAATCTTCTATACATGCCATTGATTCACTTTCTTGTGAATGATATCTGCATAGTCAGAATCAATGTTACATGGTATGGGGGACATTCATTAATAGCATGGATAGTTGTAACCCCTGTTATATCATAAAGGGGGATATACTTGAATCATAACAATTGCCTGTCCATCTGTCCGTCTGTCTAACACTATCATTTCCAAAGAAATTATTTAGCCTCAGGTGGTATTCATCATGCTGTGACAAGCTCTTGTTTTTGGTTTGACTTTTGTAAACATGTTTATATGTTTCAGAGAAATCACAGTTCATTTAAATTCTTATTTGTCAACAGCATGTTATATATTTCAGGATTGTTGGAAACAAAATTGATGTTCATGTTTCCATCAAAACAACATCACACAATGGTCTCTTTCTCTGGAGTGGTCCAGATCAGATGGAAACCGTAAGTGACTACGTTGCGCTAGGTTTCGTAGATGGGGCTTTACAGTTTCGATACAACCTTGGAAGTGGGGAAGCCATATTGACGTACAACAACTCTCAACTTTTTGATGGGAAATGGCATTATATTTACGCTCAAAGGTACTCTGTTCTTGTGTATATTTATTTGTGTTTACAGTTTTTCAGTAGACAGTGAGACATATTTGTAAACAATATAATGCATAATTATAGTCTTATCATTATTTCAGTACATCATGAGCGTATATTTTGTTTTCACTTAGTGAGTTTAAAGTTAGACATTATTTAATACATTTCTTAATTAGGTACGCAGCCGTTTGTTTTCACATTATTGTTTTAACCTAGAATGCATTTTGATTAACTCGTTTGATTATATTTTTAATATTCATACAGAGCCATTACCAAAGTCATGCAGTAAGACGTAAGAACTCAGGGTTTTTTGTCCACTTTTTGGGAAGATAGCCCGTGGCTTTGGAATTGGGAATTTTATCGGCGTTTCCAAGAAATTGGGAAAATAAATTCAGGATTGAAATTTTTTCGCGCAAAGTCTACTGAATTGGGGAAAACTAGTTTGATATAAGTCTTAATAATAATTCAAATTAACAGAATAAAATCATATAAATCCTTATTATACACTTTTTTAGATGTAATTGAAATAAAATTGAGATAAAATAATCATTAAACACTTATTCGGCTATAAAATCGGGCCAAAAAAAACCTGGAACTATTGCCATGCATTAAGATAAGTGTCATTCGACTTTAAACTATCTTTAAATCAATATAATGTAAATGTCCTATCAAGATTCAAGTAGGGTTTTAACTTATTAGTTCTTGTGGCAATCCATAGAGTACCAATTAAAAAGATGAAACGGATATTACTTCTGTTTAAACCCCATTTAATTTAAATCTCGTTTTTGTACAATATGTCCCTATGACTTTTTTATTAATTTTCTTGTATACCAATCATGCCAGACACATTTATTCAGTTTGGTTAAAGTTTTACTGATTCAAATTGATAAAATAAAAAAGTCTGATTTTCACTCATTAAATTTGTGAAAAAGAAGTCCCAATGACTGAATTAACAAACAAAAAAAACTTAAAATAAATGCCTACATGTAAAAGTTTGTCTTATTTTTCAAAATATGATATCTTATGTTAGTTATTTTATAACCACTAAAGGCGCACATTTGGTTGTATTTTTTGTAGTTTTTTTGTGATTTAGCTCTTTTCATCTTTAAAATTAAAATGAGACAAAATCTATTTTATTTAAGTGGAAAAAGATTCTTAATAACACTGCTGACCCCAAATTTTTAGTTCATTTTTCTGTTAATAACTTGATAACCAAGATTACTTTAGCGAAATCCCTCAAAACACCGAAATCTATGTTAAATGTCAAAAACATGCTAAGAGTCTGGTATATCCTTTAAAAAAAAATCAATGAAATGAAATTGAAACAATGACTTCTTTGAAAGCCATATGCAATTTATGATGTACTCCATTATCAATGATAGAACATGAACGTGTCCTATGTTTCAGAACAAGCCAGGTAGCCGAATTATCCATTGATGGCAAGGATATTGTACAAGGCAGTTCCAAAGGCAGCTACACAATGTTGAACACAAACAATATACTTTACATTGGTAAGATGTGAACACAAACGATATACTCTACATTGGTAAGCGTTCAACACTAACAATATGCTCTACATTGGTAAGAGTTCAACACAAACAATATACTCTACATCAGTAAGAAATCAACACTTACATTATACTATACATTGGCAAGAGTTCAACACGAACAATATGCTATACATAGGTAAGTTTTGAACACAAACAATAAACTCTTCATTGGTTGGAGTTCAACACTAACAATATACTCTGCATGGGTAAGAGTTCAACACTTACAATATACTCTACATTGTTAAGAGTTCAAAACTTACAATATACTCTACACTGGTAAGAGTTCAACACACAAAAATATACTCTACATTGGTAAAAGTTGAAACATGAACAATATACTATACATTGGTTAGAGTTGAACACAAACAATATACTCTACATGGGTAAGAGTTCAACACAAACAATATGCTCTACTTTGGTAAGATTTGAACATGAACAATATACTATACATTGGTAAGAGTTGAACAAAAACAATATTCTCTACATTGGTAAGAGTTGAACAAAAACAATATACTCTACATTGGTAAGAGTTGAACAAAAACAATATACGTAATATATGTAAGAGTTCAACACAGAAAATATGCGCTAAATTGGTAAAAGTTGGAACACAATACAATATACTATACATTGGTAAGAGTTGAACACAAACAATATACGCTACATTGGTAAGAGTTCAACACAAAAATATACTCTATATTGGTAAAAGTTGGAACACAAACAATATACTCTGCATCGATAAGAGTTGAACACAAACAATATACTCTACGTTGGAAAGAGTTGAACACAAACAATATTCTCTACATTGGTAAGAGTTCACCACAAAAAATATGTGCTAAATTGGTAAAAGTTGGAACACAAAACAACATACTCTACATTGGTAAGAGTTCAACACAAACAATATACTCTTTATTGGTAAGAGTTCATCACAAACAATATACTCTACTTTGTAAAGAGTTCAACACAAACAATATACTCTACATTGGTAAGCGTTCAACACAAACAATATGCTCTACTAAGGTAAGAGCTCAACACAAACAATAGACTCTACATTGGTAAGAGTTGAACACAAACAATATACTCTACTTTGGTAAGAGTTCAACACAAACAATAATCTACATTGGTAAAAGTTGGAACACAAACAATATACTCTGCATCCGTAAGAGTTGAACACAAACAATTAACCCTGCATTGGTAAGAGTTCAACACAAACAATATATTATACATTGGTAAGAAGTCAACATAAACAATATACTCTACATTGGTAAGAGTTCAACACAAACAATATACTCTACATTGGTGAGAGTTCAACACAAACAATATATTCTACGTCGTTTAGAGTTCAACACAAACAATATACTCTACATTGGTAAGAGTTCAACACAAACAATATACTCTACTTGGGTAAGAGTTCAACACAAACAGTATACTCTACATTGGTAAGAGTTCAACACAAACAATATACTTTACTTTGGTAAGAGTTCAACACAAACAATATATTCTACTTTGGTAAGTGTTTAACACAAACAATATACTCTGCATCGGTAAGAGTTGAACACAAACATTATGCTCTACGTTGGTAAGGGTTGAACACAAACAATTTACTCTACATTGGTAAGAGTTCAACAAAACAATATACTCTACGTTGTTAAGAGTTGAACACTTACAATATAGTCTACATTGGTAAGATTTCAACACAAACAATATACTCTGCATCGGTAAGAGTTGAACTCAAACAATATACTCTATGTTGGTAAGAGTTGAACAAAAATAATATACTCTACATTGGTAAGGGTTGAACACAAACTATATACTCTACATTGGTAAGAGTTCAACAAAACAATATACTCTACATTGGTAAGATTTGAACACAAACAATATACTATTCATTGGTAAGCGTTTTACACTTACACTATACTCTACATTGGTAAGAGTTCAACACAAACAATATACTCTACTTTGGTAAGTGTTTAACACAAACAATATACTCTACATTGGTAAGAGTTGAACACATACAATATACTCTACATTGGTAAGAGGTCAACAACACACTATACTGTTACTGCTTCCAGTGCTGACAAAGAATCTGTTAGGAAGGCTATCTGGGAGTCTTAGTAAAATTTGCTGTAGCTGATGTTTGCAGCATGGATTAAGGTGGTCTTCTGAACATTGTTGTTCTCTTCATTTAAGGCTTTGGTTTGTCTCCACAGCTTGTTGGTGTATCTCTTCATGTTCAAATTTGATGACTTTATCTTCAGCTTTTTCTTTTATTTTTCTGCTTAATTTTCAAGTATTGGGCATTGCTGTTGTTCTTGTTGCTGGGTTTGGTGTCAGCATCCTCTATGGGTTGGGGTCAGGTTGTCATTCACTTTCTGTATTCTTGTGTCAGTATGAAGAGTAGTTTTTCCAGACCCCTCTCAGTATGTTTTTTTGCGACCTTGATGATGCCTGTGTTGGGAGTCTCGCACTATGTTGTTGATGTTTCAACAAACAGTATACGCAATATTGGTAAAAGTTAAAAACAAACAATATTCTCAACATCGCTTAGAGTTAAACAAAAGAAATATGCTCAAAATTGGTTTTACTGGTACACAAACAATACTCTGCCTGATAGTGTTGGTAAAGTAATGTAAACCCTTTAAATGGAAAGTATCATGCGAACATGGTCTGTATGCCATATGTGGCTAGCATGGCTCCAGACCAGTCTTCGCGATCGTGCTGTTTGATCCGGAACTACGCTAGCCACATATTTTATAAGAGCCATTTTTGCATGACCCGGCCCATATTCTTTTTAAATCAGTTAATACTTTACAAAATTCCCTAATTCAGTGTTATCTACAGGGGTCATTTTATGGTATTTGCATGCCCCCCTTTGAAGATGATGGGATATATTGTTTTGCTGGATGAAGGTCGGTCGGTCGGTCTGTCGGTCTGTGTGTCTGTCGGTAGACCAGTTTGTTTCCGATCAATAACTTTTGAACGGATTGACCGATTGGCTTGATACTTCATATGTGCATTGACCTTGGAAAGTAGATGACCCATATTGAAATTGGGGCCACTAGGTCAAAGGTCAAGGTCACTGTCACAATACGTGTTGTCACAATAAGTGTGAAAATCGTTTCCGATCAATAACTCGTCAACAAATTGACAGATTGGCTTGATACTTCCCATGTGCATTGGCCTTGGACAGTAGATGACTCTTATCGAAATTGGGGTCACTAGGTCAAAGGTCAAGGTCACTGTCACACTAAGTGTGCAAATCGTTTCCGATCAATAACTCATCATCCAATTGACCAATTGACTTGATACTTCACATGTACATTCGCCTTGGTCTGTAGATGACCCCTATTGAAATTGGGGTCACTAGGTTAAAGGTCAAGGTCACTGTCACAATAAGTGTTAAAATCAATGCCCTGTTTTGGGGGCATATGTCTCCGGCCGCGGAACTCTTGTTTCTTATTGGTTTGCAATACTCATGGGCATGGCAATGTGTTGCTTAAATTTGTGTACAATTAATATGCAATAAACATGGTCACGTTGCATCAATAATTTGTTATGAATCATATACGGGTTACAAGTTGCTATTCCAACTTCAACCATAGAAAAAAGTCTCCCTTATTGGTTCAAGATTATTTACCCAACATCCTTCTACAACACTACTTATTATAAATCTCCAATGAGGTCAGGGCAAATAGTATTCAGGATACTTTATAACAAAAACAGCATTAATATATTGTACACATCACACTTTGATTGATTGTTTTATAGGTGGATTACAAGAAGTTGAGCAAGGAACGCTGGGTAGATTCAAGTCCGGCTTCACCGGTTGTTTACGAGATTTAGTGTTAGACGAAAAATACGCTGTGGACATGTTGACAATGGCTGAGAGTGGCAGAAACATTAAACCCTGTTTGTGAATTAAGTGAACACAAAACAAGATCAAGGTCAAGGTCACAGAGGCTTATGACATAAAAAATGTTTTCTCCTTAGCCCATTTTGTTTACGCCTGACATCTAGAAAACCATTTGACCTACAATCATAAAATTAGTATTCACCTAAATCATGAAGAAAGGAAGAGGTCTACAGAGTTAAATGTTAGCCAGTCAGATGAAATAAATTAATTAAGGTGACATGGGCTTTATACATGAAAACTGTTTCCGCACAATATCATGTGAACCATTTATCATAAGATCATATCAATGAGTATGCTGGTTAGTTATGAGGGCAGGAAGTCTTCTATTGAATTAAGATCAAGAGATCAATGGTCACAAGGGAATTAAATATTATAAGATATTATGAAAATATATTGAAAGTTTGACATATTGACTAATTAACTGCAAGTCTGTGGGGACATAATGTTTTACAAACATCTCTTGTCAGTGAATGTTTTTTTATGGAACAAACAGCACATACCTTGTATGTGAAAGCTGATACAGTAAAACTAATAAAATTAAGTCCTGTACACAACAACAGCAGTTAATGTTTTTTTTCTCTAAAACCATAGTGTACCATTTGATACATAGCACAAAGATTTCTTGTAAACGGTTTTAAAATATTGACCGTGTGTTCAAAACTGACCATTCCCAAGGGCTAACATTTCATTATAGAATCTGAGCTATAACAACACATGGCGCCTGGAGGTATTCTTCACCACTGTTGTGACAACTAGTTAAGTAATGCTGCTATAGTTGAAATCATACATTGTCATTTGTATATGCGGTGTGCATCGTGCGTCGTCAACATTTGCCTTTTTAACACTCAAGAGGCCACATGTATTTCCGATCTTCATGAAACTTGGTCAGAAGATTTGTCCCAATGATATCTTGGACGAGTTTGAAAATGGTTCAGGTTGGTTGAAAAACATGGCCGCCAGGGGGCGGGGCAGTTTTCCTAATCTGGCTATAGTAAAACCTTGGTAACACTCTAGAGGCCACATTTATTGTCCGATCCTTATAAAACTTGGTCACAATATTAGTCCGCATTATATCTTCAGTGAGTTCCAAAACGGTGCCTGTTGATCGAAAAACATGGCCGCCAGGGCCCGGGGCAGTTTTCCTTATATGGCTATTGTAAAATCAATATACGCTCTGAAACAAATGTATGCAAATTATGACATTTATGTTCTTCATTCATTAATATTAAGTCTGCTGATAAGATATAGAATAAAATTGCAAAATAAACATTGTCAACGTTTTTTCCTTTCTGAAGAAGATTATGATGATGATGATGATTATGATGATTGGTTGGTGATTAACAGCATATATTCTCAAAGTTTTATGTTGTAATATTTATTTGGTAGAAAATTACTTAGGGGAGATTTTTTTTTATAGCTTGAATTATTTGACCTCCACTCATGAATCAACTCTTTATTTCTCCAACTGACCCTTTTCAGCCACCTGTATAACAGCACAAATTAATACACATCTCTGAGTGAACCTTGTTGTTCAGCAACTCGATACTTTGTTGTTCTATTTTAAGATCAACTTGATACTCTATTGACAGTGTTTGAAATGTTCTGGTATAGGCTACAGTAGTATATATTGATGCCTTATAATTAAGTGGCCAGTGATGATTGTGTAACAGGCCCCAGCTGGAAACTGCATCAAAGACATTTGATGTCTGACGCCATAGATAAGAGAATATATCATTTTTGAGCCACAAAGTGTATTGATACGGTCGGATTTATTGCTATCTTATTGCAAATTTATCAAACATATCTGCTATGTGAAAAAAAAAAAAACTTTTTAAGTTGAATAAGTTAACCTGCAAAATTTCCAACTCTATTTTTTTATGAAACCTTGGTCAATAGTTAATTTTGTTTTATCTTTAATGGTAGGCAATTGAGTACATATTTTAACATAAATCAGTACTAGGCTTTCTTCCTTGAGTCGATATTGTTCTTGTAAATGCCAAAGTTGCTTAACTTTTTAAGGTCAATGTGTGAAGCTTTAATGAACCCTATGAAAGACGATAAGATAGTTTGTGTTATCATCAAAGATTTGTGTTTAAAACGGAATTTATTGATATTTTATTGGAAATATCATTTCAATGTGAGTCTGAAAATAGTTTCTAATTGTTTAAAAACAAGGCTCTAAGACTGTGTGGTAGTTTTCTTTGTATGTCTATTGTGAAACATTGTGAATACTGTTAGTCACATTTTTAGTTCAATCTTAATGATACTTGCTGAGAACACATGTTCTTATGATATCTTGATTTATTTTACTCAATTAGTTTTAATTACATCATCTTCTAACATTGTGACAATCTTTATGAGCATAATATTTTTATGCCCCCGAAGTTGGGTATATAGTGATCGCACTGTCCGTCTGTCTGTCCTTCTGAAATTCCGTCACACTTTGCGTTTAGGTTTTGCGTTTTGGTTTCGAAAAATGTGGATTTTTTTGCAATATTGATCATAGCAACTTGATATTTGGCATGCATGTGTATCTCATGGAGCTGCACATTTTGAGTGGTGAAAGGTCAGGGTCATCCTTCAAGGTCAAAGGTAAAAAAAAATCAATCAAAGCGGCGCAGTAGGGGGCATTGTGTTTCTGACGAACACATCTCTTGTTTCCAAGTTGTATAACCCGCCCAATTATAAGGTGTTCTTCTGAATTATGCTTTAAGAATTTCCTTCATAGGCGCCAGGGGGCGGGGACGTTTTTGTAAAATGGCTATAGTGAAACCATGAGTTAACACTCAATAAGTAACATTTATAATTCAATCTTCATGAAACTTGTTCAGAACATTTGTTCTAATATTATCTTGGGCTGCACAGAACAGGTCAATTCCTTCGTCTCTCAGGTGAGCGAAATTGGGCCTTTCAGGCCCTCTAGTTATGTATTATGTGCTTTTTCTTTGCAATTAGTTGCGTTGGATGTTTGTCTTCTTTGATGATGCGAATAACATTTTGTAAAATACAATAACATTATCATAATAACAGACAATACTGAAATCTTTCAATAATTGTTTTTGAATATTTTTCTGATGTAATTAGTTGCAAAATTGTATTATTGTGTGTTATGATTGTAAAATGCTTTGTTACAAAGTTTGTTTTCAAGATTTTGTTTCAAAAACATGTACTGCTATTTATTTGAAATGACATTTTTCAAACAGTTCAAGATTGTTGTTGTACTGGTTGAATGTTAATAAACTAATTCTCTATCATTGTTTTGTGTTTCTCATTATGATTTTCAAAGCATGCAATACATTCATAAACAAATAATTAATTTGCAAATGTGTGTCAAATGTGTATATGTATGTCATATTGTCAAATTACTGCTATGGAGACTGGCATTTGTGTTGTCAGTATGTATCTGCGTGTAGCTGACTTTCCTTTAGACTTGATATCAGATAGTAACCTAGCTGGCATGGTATTTACTTGTGGATGCATCTCATGCGGACTAAATGTCATATGGTAACCGAGTTGGTGTGTCCTTTGTTCGTGTAGCTTCTTTCATACAATAATTTCAAATTGAATAAAGATTAACTTTTTTTTGTTCATTTAAACAATGTTCATAACGCATCTAATCCGTTAATGTCCCTCTTAAATGTAATACAATCAATCTGACAATATGATAATGAACGGTGGTACATTCAAAGTCGGAATTCTACACAAGTGTGACTTTCAAACTTGCATAACTCATAACATGAAAACAATAATCACGAGCATACTACTTCTATGTTCAGTAAAAAGTTGGTTGGGCTTATAACAAACAAGCAAAAACTCTAAAAGAGGCTATTTTTTATTATACTGTAATATACTGTAGGACAGAATTTCATTCATACAATCACCGCGAGAGTTCATACCAACAGATTTTATTGCCAAAACGAATGATCCGACTTGAAAGGACCTTTAAGACTTTTAAGGAATCATCAATTCAAACAATATACAAACGTACAAAATAATAATAGAGCATTTAAGGAATGAATATATAAACACATAAAGAAAAAAAAGAAAGAAAACCTATTTAACAAACAAATAAACAAAAAGGACGATGTAAAAAGTTAACATGTGGTTGGGGTTAAACAACAACAACAAGTCCAAGAAACACGATCTACGTTGTTCTGTTTCTTTCTCAGAAAGTTACGGCAATAGACTTTGATTGACTGGCGTTATTAACATTATATTTTTCAATGTGTCTACTAAATTTGGACGAATTTTGTTGGCGTAGTCCCTTTAAACAAATTATACACAATTAATCGAATATAGACATTAAATACGGAGTACAGACTAAAACATCTAAAACAAAACAGTATATACAATATAGATAAGCAACATTGTATACAGAAATACGGTTTATTTGTCTTACCAATCTGTTATGTAAGTGGTAGAAACTGTGTCAGCTGGTGTGACATTTCAGCAACTAGAAAAAGAAGAGCACGCGATGGCAAAGATATGCTTAAACATATAATAACTGCGCTGTTTTTTAAGCCGTAAGTTTCGAAAAAATATCTGATTATAAAAGATAGATTCGTATTAAAACGAAAACATTACATGACTACAGTGTATTGTATACATATCTATACTATGTTACCGATACCGTTTCGTGTTATATATTTAATTTCGTAAATCTCTGACATGATCTTTAATTTGTATTATGATTAGTAAAATTGACTTTCGATATGTAATCAATAAAGCTATGCAGTTATTTACCTATACAACTACGTACCATACATGATTAGTAAAACGAAAGCGATTGGAAGTATATTATATTTTACTCTTTTCTGATAAAGTACACTGTAGCATAACATAAACATATAAGTATATATATTATACAATAAAATTGTGTGTGTGTGTACTACACATACGACAATGCTCATATCCAATGAAAGCTATATTTAACCGCCGGTCGGTCATTTTGCATTTTTTATTTTATTGAAATAACGTTCAATAAATATATAAAGTTACCGCATAGAGAAACTAGTTCGATTTGAATCAAAATCTGTTTCAAAATGGTAAAGAAAGCTTGCTTGATAAAAATTGGCACTTAAAACAATCTAAGATGGAAAAAAGTCGATTAAGCCAAGTAATATTGCTGCCGAACACTTCCACGCATTATGTGCATCAACGTTTTGAAATTGTATGTACATTTACCGCTTTACAATATAAAACAAATCTTAAAAGCCAGAATCCGGCTTAAATACCATGATGACTTCCATATTGGCTTTTGTTAATGAATATATTATTTCAAATGCTTCCATGCATTGAGTTCATCAAGTGTGGTCAGTTTAGAAAAAATCTGCCGTCATGTAAAATTAAGCAAACCCAAGATAGCGTCTTATAATCTATATTTACATAACACAGTAAATAGTGTCACGAACTTCTTGTTGTTTTTTAAGTATAAAACGTGTGAAGCTCTTAATTAAATGGAGACGAATTGAAGGACAGTATTTTATCCAAGACGGCGGACATGCATCTCTTTTGAATTGTATCGAGTGTCGGTCATTTTTTGAAGGATACACATTATCTTCAATGACGATTATGCCATCTGTGTATACAGTTTATTAATTATGTCAAAGAGTACGTTAACAAAAGATTCAAAACTAAGCACACCCAAGAAAAAATATAGCGCGTATTAACACTCCTTTACAGTATGAAGCGAGAGCAGTTTAAACTAGTTTTAAAACAAATGAAGAAGGAATTGTAATGACAATTTTTTATCCAACATATATACTCAATGAAACTTCAGACACATTAACAAGAGAGAAATCCGTGTCCGCTAGTCTTTAATTAACACCATATGACCAATTGCTTAAGCAATATCAGACAATAAAATAAGATAAAAGATAATTAAAACATTTAAAGGCATGATTAAATGAAATAAGTACAAGTATCAGTTAAATCTCTAATTGTTAAAAATAGTATATACCCTCGGACAACAAATTAACAGACAAACAGACCAGCCAGCATGGTGCCTCCAGTTTATCTCTCTCGAAATTGTGTTTGTGGCGCCCTAAAGTTTGTTTAAAGGGTTGAAATACTCAACACACACTCGGGCATATAAAAACAAAACAAAAAGAAAAACTAATAAAGATGTGAGTAATATAATAGAACTACATATACACGGACAAATTCATTTGACGTTCACCTATATCGTTTTCACATTATGAAATCGGTGTTAAACTAGAGCTTTGTCACTGACGTGACGTAAACCCCCACATGCTGCATTGACACAGAATATTTTGCATGCTGTCTCACAAAACAAGAGAAGCTTATTTATGGCAATTTTTAAGAATTATTATGCCATTATCATTTATGGCCATTTTGACCTTTTAAATCTTGAATTCTTTGGCATGATACGCCATCCAATGCCTGTGAACAAAATTAATGTGGAGAGTAATATTAAAATCTCACAATGAATGACATAGTTATGGCCCAGACAANTGCACATTTTGAGTGGTGAAAGGTCATTCTTCAAGGTCAAAGGTGAAAAAAAAATCAATCAAAGCTGCGCAATAGGGGGCATTGTGTTTCTGTCGAACACATCTCTTGTTTCCAAGTTGTATAACCCGCCCAATTATAAGGTGTACTTTTGAATTATGCTTTAAGAATTTCCTTCATGGGCGCCAGGGGGCGGGGACGTTTTTGTAAAATGGCTAAAGTGAAACCTTGTGTTAACACTCAATAAGTCACATTTATAGTTCAATCTTCATGAAACTTGTTCAGAACATTTGTTTTTATGATATCTTGGGCTGCACAGAACAGGTCAGTTCCTTTGTCTCTCAGGTGAGCGAATTTGGGCCTTTCAGGCCCTCTTGTTATGTATTATGTGCTATTCCTTTGCAATTAGTTGTGTTGGATGTTTGTCTTCTTTGATGATGCCAATAACATTTTGTAAAAATACAATTACATTATCATAATAACAGACAATACTGAAATCTTTCAGTAACTGTTTTTGAATTCTTTTCTGATGTAATTAGTTGCAAAATTGTATTATTGTGTGTTATGATTGTAAAATGCTTTGTAACAAAGTTTATTTTCAAGATTTTGTTTCAAAAACATGTACTGCTATTTATTTGAAATGACATTTTTCAAACAGTTCAAGATTGTTGTTGTACTGGTTGAATGTTAATAAACTATCTATCATTGTTTTGTGTTTCTCATTATGATTTTCAAAGCATGCAATACATTCATAAACAAATAATTAATTTGCAAATGTGTGTCCTCTTTTTCGGAACGTTTGTGTCCAGTTTTTCTAAGAATAAGCTACCTTTGCACGGCCTACGTTGTTACCTTTTCATATTTTGTGCTTTAAACATAAGTAACAACAATTTGATTATCCTCTGATGTTCAAGGATATGAGTGTCTCACACCAACACATTCTAGCGTAATGTATCTATACAAGATTGCATTCAGTGACTCACTTGTCCAAAATAATATAATAATTATATTATTAAGCCCGCCCGATATGTCGGAAAGGGGTGGGTGTATACTGGAATCGCCATGGACGTCTGTCTGTTCGTCCGTCTGACTGTCTTTCTGTCCCAAGATCCTCCATTAAAACCTAAAAAGGTTATGCCCCTTTTTTTTTTTTTTAACAAGATGTCCTCATTTTCATTTTATATTTAAATGTTGCTAAATATATAAAGGTGTCAATTTGAAACTCAACAGATAGGTAGACCTCATTATGAGGAGGGGTGCAGTGCAAACTGTATAAGTATCTTTAACTCATTCAGCGGATATTAAGTTCACAAAAGCCAAAACTCTTGATTTAATAGTTTTAGAGATATTGTCCTTCATAAGTTTGTAAACCTACTTCAACTTAATGGAATACTCTTCAACGCCACGGTGGACATCTCCTGAAGAGGGTTAAATCTGTACATGGTAGAGTACGTGAATGCATCAAGCACGGATAAAATGGCTTAGCCAACATGTATGTTACACTGTACAAAAATATACCTCTTGTTGTAGGCGCTGTGTTACATTGACTGGACTGCTGACTTGAACGCGTCCAGGCTAGGGGCTGTAACGGCTGAGGTAGGTAGAAGGTTCCAGGAATGTAATGTACTTGGGAAAAAGGAGTGCTGGTGGACGTTCACTCTGCAATGTGGTTGTAGAAGCTTAAGGCTGTTGCTTTGTCTGGTAGATCTAAATTGGGATGTGCGTGACAGGAACTGCGATAAGTCCGTTGATGACTCTGAAGAGGAGGACCAAGTCAAAGTACTGCCTGCGTTGTTGGAGAGACGGCCACTGGAGAGTTGAAAGAATGGTTGTGACACTGTCTGGCTGGTGTGGGTTAAACGGTTTAATGGCGACAAATCTTGCAGCGTGACGTTGTATTTGTTCAATAAGTTTAATCTGTGTTTGTTGGTGTGGATTCCATATTGGCGCCGAGTATTCTAATTTAGGTCGAACAAGAGTCAAATATGCCCTTTCTTTTACTGGTTGTGGACGTTTATTCAAGTTGCGTTTGATGAATCCCAGATGTTGTGAAGCGTTCTTGGTCACGTTATCGATATGAGTGTTGAATTTCAGATTATCACAAAGTTCGACTCCTAAGTAAGGGTGATGTTTAACAGTTTCGAGGGTTTCATCATTCATAGTATAGTTGTAGTATTTTCTTAGTGGAGTTGGAGATAGTCATTATGGCGCATTTTTTAACATTAAACTCCATCTGCCAAGATTTCCTTTTATATATGAGAGTATCAAGGTCCTGTTGTAGAAGTTGCTGATCAGAGTTAGAGTTAATCGGGCGATAAAGAACGCAATCATCCGCGAAGAGACGTATGGTTGAAGAGATGTTGTCAGAGATGTCATTGATGAACAGAAGAAATAAGCAAGGCCCAAGGACAGTCCCTTGTGGTACGCCTGAGGTGACTGGTGAAGATTCAGATGAGGCATCCTTAACGACCACCTTCTGGCTCCGTCCAAATAGGAAGCAGTCAATCCATCGACATGTGTTATTAGAAATGCCATAGAATTCAAGTTTTGAAGATAGAGGTTGGTGTGGAACCTTATCAGAGGCCCTAGAAAAGTCCAAAATGGCCATGTCGACTTGATTGCCTGAATTTAGGTGTTTCCAAAGGTCGTCTGTAGTTAAAAGAAAATGTGACTCACATGGCTGTTTCTGTCGGAAGACGTGCTGATTCTCGCGTCAGATGTTCTGCGAGTCTAGGTGTTTCATTATGTTATACATTGTATACCACTATATGTTCGAGCATTTTGGAGACAACAGAAGTTAGTGAGACATGTCGATAATAAGATGGATTTGAGCGATCGCCCTTTTTAAAGATGGGAACAACATTTGCAGTTTTTACAGTCTGATGGAACAATTCCTGTCTCCAAAGAACGTTGAAATATGCACAAAAGAATGTCTCTATGATTTCACAGTTATTGTTTAGCATGATAATTGGTATTTTGCCGGGACCGGATGCCTTGTTATGCATATAGTGATCGCACTGTCCGTCTGTCCGTCCGTTTGTCAGTCTGTATGTCTGTCCTTCTGAAATTCCGTCACACTTTGCGTTTAGGTTTCGAAAAATGATCATAACTTTTGCAATATTGATCATAACAACTTTATATTTGGAATGCATGTGTATCTCATGGAGCTGCACATTTTCAGTGGTCAAGGTCATCCTTCAAGGTCAAAGGTCAAACAAAAATCAAAGCGGCGCAGTAGGGAGCATTGTGTTTCTGACAAAAACATCTCTTGTTTTCGTTGAGTCGGTTTATACTGTTAATTACGCCTTGGCGAGTTATGGTAATTGGGTCCATGGATTTAAATGGAGATGGTCCTTTAACGGGGATGTTGGAGCGATTTTCTTCTGTGAAGACGGAGGCAAATTGCCTATTCAACATGTCGGCTTTCCCCTGGGCTGTGTCTGCTATGGAACCTTCATTTTTCAGAGTGCTTATGCCTACTGCATCTTGTTAACGGCTTTTGATATATTTCCAGAAAGAATTTCTATCATTTTCTGGGTCAAGCATGTCATTTAAATAAGAGTGTTAAGCTTAGCGTAGTTTGTATTTTAGGCATGTTTCAGCGACATAGAAGTAATAAGTCGTTTATGCATTTTGTTTCTACTCTAGCAACTCTATGAAAAAAAAAAATCCTTTCTCCCGCCAGATTCGCACCTCCGCACTCTACCATGACAGATTTGTGATCTTAATTGTGTTCGGTGCATATCTTGAACATCATAAGCGGTATTAACTTCAAACTTAATATTTAGGAATGTCTCAATGATTGGAATTGAAGTGCATAAGAACCATAATTCCTGCTTTGAATGGTCATGTTATAATTTTGTCCTGTGCATATTTTGACTATAATATCAAGGTATCAAGATGAAACTTCATCGGTAGGAAGATTGCATTGCTGGTAAACCAGTTTAAAAATGCCTCTTACAAAGTCATATGCCGAAAGTTCTTAACTTTGTACAACTCCTGATAAAATGGGTTTATATTCATCCAGTTTTTTTATGCGCCGACAGTGCTCCAGGAAATTGATTCGGTACACGTAATTAATCTTTGTCTTCACTAGTCAAAGGGCAGCGAACTTATACCACGGTGTTTATTCTGTCATTGGTTTATGCGAACATTCTTGCTGAAATGGCATTTCTGAAACAGGTAAGCCAATTTACTTGAAAATGCACGGAAATGTCTCATTGGTTCCGGTCCATTGCTCAAGATGGAATTGGAGTCAAACATATAAGTAGCAATCACTGGCATTTTTTTCTTCAAATAATTAGGCTGTCCGGTTAGCGCAGTGTTGGATTCGCTTCTTACATAGGCGATCAGGGTTCAATCCCCTCTTCCGTCACATGTTAGTTGTGTTGGGATCACCGTAGCGGACATGCGGGGTTTCCTCCGGGTACCTCAACCTCTCTCACGGCACAAATCGGAACCCAAATTAATTGCCTTTCAATGAACAATAAAAAGCTGGAAATAAATTTTATTCGGAACTCGACTTATCGCTAGAGGCATACAACTTTTTACTGTTATATGAACTCGTGTCACATGAATATTTGCATAGGGACAAAACAATTTGAGGTGTCATTAATTTCAATAACAGTACATAAACCCGTGGATTTAGAACAGTTCCATTTGAACCGGATGAATAAAGCGGAAAACCCTTGCTGACAACTGTTGCAGCTACAATGCCATTTTATTCCCAATTAACGTACGTGAGTCCAGGAAGTTCATTGGGTAGGTGTGCTGGGACAAAACCCGGGTCCACACCTTATTCATCCAAATGTGCGAAAATTGCTCAAATGATTGCACTCCGTTTGAAAACATGAACACCAGGGACTTGGGCACAACCTTAATGGAATTGTATTGCCAGAAACCATATGGATTGAATAAAAAAAACTTAATTGGGTAATTTTCTACCAAAGTTTTCAAATGGTTATGTTCTAGAGCAAGACCGGACCGCAAATGTTCGGAATCATGGTTTATATCGTTACTTTGAAAGTATCTTCTTGCCAGAGTCCACATCTTTAATTTAGAAATAGTTTGCAGAAAACTTAAGTGCTTAACTATTATAAACAACCATATGCCCTTGTTGCTTGAATGTTTGGCTGCATTCAAAAAGCCACCATGCAGACCTTTTCCTGCAAGAAGTTACATGTACTGTATAAGTTTTCAATTGATTTCATATAAATATAATTAGCATGGTTTTGTTCCTGATATACTGAAAAGGTTTTGTTTCACCAAAGACCATGGTCACCAGACCGTATATATAGCAGCATTTGTGAAACAATTAACATCTTTTGATCCTTTGGTAACATCTTATATAACACGTACTGGGTCTATCATAGAGTTCTAATGTTGCTGAAATAGGTCAGGTTTGAAAGAAATGGAGGCAACATTTTTCCCGACTGGATCATAATGAAAACTTATTAATTCTTTAACATGTACATGTATTTATAAAACACTGTTCTGAGCTCGAAACAATTTCACAGAAACTTTCATTGGTGGTTCTAGATACAAAAGTTGCTCAATTTGCTCCTTTCTTGTTAAGCAAATCGAAAATTCCGTCGTGAAATACTGATTACCACCGACCATTTACCATAACCATAAGATTGGCCTCCGACAGAGGAGTAAGTGACTTTCATCAAACACATCTTATTGGGCGAAAAACATACGAATATACATCAAAATTCATCAACGCCATAACACGTTAAGAGCGAAAACAACAAGCATTGACCTTTGATCTTAAATTGTTAGTTAACCTGGAACTTGAAAGAATGTCGGGTCATGGAATCATTCGTTTTACATTTGCTAAGTAAAAATATCAAAATATCGAAATGTGACCTATAATTTACAAAGTAAGTTTATATTCATGTACAAAATGATTTATCAAGCTTTTTTTATAGCATTTGCTAGTTCAGTAGTGATTCTAATAAAATCCATGCATATAAAGTATGTGTCATTAAAGGAGTAATGCATGATCGGTAAACTCCGTAGAGTTCGGTGGTCATTCGTAAAGGTTCGTGATTGTTCAAGTCCCTGGCTAGGTTGCGCTCGGTTCGTCAGTATATAAAGGCTTGTACATGTAAATTGGCAAGTCGGTTCCTGTAATATCAAGGCCGTAAACCCAATTACATATTGGGGATTGTGTTGATGTTATCCCCGTCTTCCCATGTTGGTAGTCAAAGAGCAGCTCTTCCCTTCCATCTATATCTCGGAGCGCTCGTTGTTGGACTGCTCTGTCTGTCCCGGGCGACCGCGCACAGGACAGATACCTACCTTTCGTCGGATTGCGGGCGATATTTACCAATTACTTACCTATTGGGGCAAGACATTTTATTGCTTCAGCCAATCTATT